>OX579670.1:617500-624827 GCA_951230895.1 Carpatolechia fugitivella
GTATAGGAGACAAAAATATTTTAATTTCGGTAGCCGTTATAACTCGTGTTATATTCATTCGATTTCTTCCTTAATTCGTATTTTGCTTCCTCTTTAAGTATTCTTTTATTTAACCAGTATTATATAAAATACAGATTTTATTTCGGAGTTTATATGCAATTAACTTGAAATTTTATCATCTCAGTGTTATCATTTCAGAGGATTCGGTGGACTTAAATACCGGTAACAGTCCATGGAAATTAAATATGTCACCGAAATGAAAACAACCATAAGTCTTAGAGTTCCTTGTGTGAAATATTGAGTCAAAGGGTTATAATTTTATTTTTGTTTACGTTTCTATTTATGTTACGGCTAATGGCCAAATAATTAAGAATGTGGAAAGAATCTTTATCCTACTTATTAGATGGCATCTTAGAAATTATTTTAGAATTTTATACAATCAAAATTTATTTCATAACTTATTTAAGTTTTTATTTTTATTTTATTCCGCTTTAGTCAACTACAGAATAAGCAAACGTTATATATTTAAGAAAGAAAGACGTTTGATATGGATAAAAAGACAGTCCTAACACAGACTGAACCCTGATTACGCTATACAACTTTCCTTGGCCGTATCATTTAAGTGGGCTAAATTAATTACGGTGTACAGTTATATCATCTCGGTGGACTAATTATCACAACGGTGCACACTTTTTTCATTTCGGTTGACACTTTTCATTTCAGTAGCCTAAAAAAAATTCAACCTTAAATATCTCGGTAAGTTTTTATAATATTCGATGCCCATTCACACACACGAAATAAAATAGAATAAAGTTTTATTTGTCATCGAAACTGCGTAGAAAAACATTAAAATAAAAAATCTCACCGAAATGATAAAAAAATATCGCTTGTTGAAATTCACCCTAAAAAGCTTATTTTAAACTTAAATCGTGGTAATAACCCGGTAGATAATATGTGTGTTATTCAAAACACTACATCTTTAAAAAAGAGCAGTTCTTCATCAGTTTGTTTACTTGCTTCAAACAAAAAACAACTGCTCGTTACAGTTACCAACAATTCCACTCAACTTTAATCCAAATTAGGTACAGAAATGTAAACTTTAAGACACAAAAACGAGATAAGTCGGAACAAATTTAAACTGGCGAAGAGATACAGATAAATATATATAAACGTAACGGAGGGAATCGCTGTACGTCACAGTAAATTTACCGAAAGAGACTAACACGGGATCGCTCTCTCCTTAGAACTTGTGTGAAGGAGGATACGGGAGGAATTTGTGTCGATCGTTATACAAAAAAAAAAAAATACAAAATCTTTATTTTTCATCGCTTATTTACATAGTTAAACATTTCTGAAGTCTCCTTTTAGACATTAGTATGTCTGTGTTAGGAGACTCCGCTCCTCGTTTAGTATATCACAATGTAAATATTTTTAAATAAAACAGTTTTAAAGAGTGACATGTATTTCTAACTTATTACTAATAATTTAGTAAAAAATATCCAAATGTGTACTTTATATTTATCCATAGATCATTCCAAACAACAATGGAAAAAAAAAGACAAAAATATATGTAAAAGGCAAATCAATTAAGATTGACAGGTGTCTTGAAATGTATCCGATGAAAGATTTTTCCAATGCTATCTGAAACGGGTGTATGTAAGAACTTATTTATAATAATATGCAACCTTATGTTCAATTTGGGTGTTCATCTATGTGTTTGCATGAATTAAAATGTAATATAGTCAATATAATATCATGTTTGTTTGTGTATGTTAAGTGTGAATTAGCCCTGCGACATTGTCTTGGGATCGGAAGATACTGTAATACAGTATCTCCCACTAACTTATATTAACAAGACAAAATTGGCCTAGTATTAAGACTAAGAACCTTAGCCTTTTCACAGAATATAGTACAAGCCTATTAAGTATTTAACAGCTGTTCCGTTTGTTCATAGTTTAGTGTCATTAACCATTTTATTATTTCAGATTTAGACTCACAATAGGTTTTATTATATATATGTAACTCTTTATTTATTTTATTATATAAATAAGCCGCTCGTTTTTTATATTGAATTTTAGCAAAAACTGATTTTGTAACTGGAACATTTACTACCGTGTGATGTCTTCGTTTATTTAGTACCCCAGGGTTATAAGGAACGGTTTTATGTGTGTTTAGTACTATGTGTAATATATATAGTTTTCGGACAGACAGCAATTCACCTAAGTTGTAAAGATTCTCTGTAGGAAAACGTTGTTTTTTGAAAAACATGACTTTCAACAGAACTCTTTGCGCTCTTTCTACTTCTAGGAAACGAGTTTTTAGTGCACCACCCCATACGGGTATGCAATACTCTAATACAGATTGAACTAACGCAATATATAGTTTTGTCAAAAGACTGTTTGCGGAGTCATTAGTTGATTTATTTGGAACAACATATCTGAGTGATTTGAACATCCATATAAATTTTCTCACTCGGGCACTAAGTTGTTCAATTTGAGGATACCAAGACAGATTTTGGTCAATAACAATTCCAAGGTATTTTGTTTTAGATACTTTTTTAATAACTGAACACTGACATGTGTTGTTAGATATATCATTACATGTATGTATTGATATATGGAAGTCATTAGCTGGTTGAGTATTATTGTACTTACTGAAGCACATATAATTTGTTTTTTCTGTGTTTAGCGTAAGTAAGTTATACCTTAGCCACTTTCCTACTTGAATCATGCCCATTTCAGTGTTACGCTTAGCATCATTCCATGTGTCACCGGTAAACACAATGGCAGTGTCATCGGCGTACGTAAAAAAGCTACCATTCTTAATTTTCATGTTACACAAGTCATTTATGTAGACAAGGAAAAATCGGAAAATCGTTAAAAAATACTTTTTAATAACAGGCCAAGCACGTATCGGGCCACGCAAAGTTTAAAGTTCCGTAGTTGTCCAATACTACTTAGGTACCTGTTTAAGACACAGCAAAATAATTTTCTATGATATTTGTACCGAATTTCTTACTATATATTATTATACATTTTATAAGTTGGTCTGTTATTCGATAACCTGTAAAGCCTACTTGTTGTTGATAATTTTCCTTTTAAATTTATCATTATGCACTACCACCATGAATTTTTTCAAATTTCCAAATACAACGGTTTCGCTGGTAGCGGGGGAGGACTCCAACAAAAATCGATCACTTTAAACATTGATTTACATTACAACAGGCCTAGATAGAACATGAATATTAAAAAAATGGACTGGCAAAGTGGTGCTTAAGCACTACATTTCCGCAGTATATGTCAATAAAAATACTACTATAATGGTAAACAATAAGGTTGCAATTAATAAAACACACATGTCACTTTTTAATCCCAGCGTACCTTCAAATAGGTGTCCTTTTTAGGGTTCCGTAGTAAAAAAGGAACCCTTATAGTTTCGGTCTGTCCGTCTGTCTGTCCGTCCGTCTGTCTTTTTCGATAATTTACGTTTCAGAAATATTTTCGAGAGTCAAGTTCCCCCCCCCCCCCCTACCAGCGAAACCGTTGTATTTGGAAATTTGAAAAAATTCACGGTAGTAATGTATAATATGATGAATTTAAAAGGAAAACTATCAACATCATGTAGGCTTTACAGGTTAACGAATAATATATCAACTTATGAAATGTACTTGTACTAGAAAGAAATTCGGTACAAATATCATAAAAAAATACTTTGATAAAGTTTAAACTGTCTATGTAGTAAATTTAAGTACGAGAAAAATAAAAAAAATGTGAAATAAGTAGGCTTGACAGGTTAACGAATAAAATACCAACTTTAAAATGTACTTGTGCTAAGTAAGAAATTCAGTACAAGTATCATAGAAAATGAATTGATCGAGTCCGTCTATGTGGGTAGTAAATTTTAAAATGTACTTGTGCTAAGTAAGAAGTTCAGTACAAGTATCATAGAAAATGAATTGATGGAGTCCGTCTATGTGGGTAGTAAATTTAAGTAGGTATTAGAACAGTAAAAAGATTGCGAAAAAATAAATCATAACATCATTTACTAAAATAATTTCATAACCTATTTACCAGTCAGTTTTAAATGTGTAACAATCGCGAGTTGCCAATGGAACATTCGAAACATTCAAATAAAACTAAGTATTTTGAATTTCGAATAAAGCGCGCCGCGCCGCGGAGCTTATGGCCCTGCGGGGCTTGCGCGCGGGGAGTCGATGTAACAAATAGAGCGGCAGCCGCGCTCACTAGCGCGAGCGACTAGATGCTGTTAGGATGTGCCTCGAAATCCTACCTTCTACGGGCGGGGCGGCTATAGGGACGACGGCGATCGGGGCGGTGATAGTGGCCCGACCACAATTTCAGCCGAGATCGTAACGGCGCACATTGGATCAGATGTATGGGAACAACTAAGTTTACTATAACTTTAACTTAGTTATAGTATTTAGTTTTCATCGCCCTGTGTAGGTGGGACCGTTTTTATTATATACATAAATACTAGCGGTCCGCCTGCTCGCGTTGTGTAAGATTTTCCCGTGGAAATAAGACTTTTTCCCGTAAAAAGTATCCTGTGTGTTATATCAGGGTACAAACTATCTCTATTCTAAATTTCATCCACGAAAGAGTAAAAAACAACCATCCATACATCCCTACTTACAAAATTTCGGGTTTATAATATAAATAAGGAATTTTTTTATCATTACTCATTAGCTCCGTGTGCTAACTTTTGCATATTAGGCAACTACGGAACCCTACACTTTGCGTGGTCCGACACGTGCTTGGCCAGTTATTTATTATTTCTGTCATCAATCAATGTCGTTGGTAGAAGCCATAATGACAAAGTAAGTCAATCTGCACTAGGCCAGTGTGTTTGTCTAGACCGCCAAATACGACCTGGATGCAGACAGCAAGAAGTCTCCATTTAAATGTTTAACGTCTTCTATGATGGTATTTGCGGTTCCTGGCATTCGAAAAGTACAAACCAACCCGTCTTTCCATAGGATTTGTAAGAGGCGACTTAAGGGAAGAACCGACGTGTGGTTCCTGGCATTAGAGTAATTGAACCAGCCCATGTCTTACCACGGGTGTTGCACAAAGCGACAAAGGGACCTGTACCTTTGTTTGGGTATGTGTTTACGCTGAATCTTAACCCAAAAGTATTGCCAAACGTGGTATTTGTGGGTGTTCCTTGGAAGACCGCTAAAGCTCTGCTCGCCCCTTTGGAGATACGAGCGTGATAATACGTAAGAGTATGTATGTATGCATGATAGTCCCTTTAATGCACTAAATGCCATGCGCTTTGAGCACAAAATGATCAGCAGAGTTCGACAAGTTACTTCCACTTGTGTTTCGCAAACGCCGGTGCTAGGATTAAATAATAGTAAAATCGCTGCCAACTCCGAATTCAAACATTGCAAGCCAAGAGGCGCTCAGGACACAATTAATTTGAAAATTCCCCCAACGAACTGCCGCCATCTTTGGTTAATTAAAAACGAAATTAACTCCGAATTTGCTGTTTAAACAGAGGGATTAGGACGGATATAAATTAGGATACTTGAAGGAAGATTAAGAAAAACGTACTTGCTCTTATAAACGTATTTGTCTTGGAGCCAATCTCGGTAGACAAGTGAGTGCAAACCCTTGGCTTTGTTTCTGAGGAAGAAAACTTAGGGAAGTTCAGTGGTAACGTAACCATACAGATTTGCTGGCGGATTTACTTTTGAATACAGGTCAAAAAGTGATAAAAGTTTTAAAGCATTTTTTTTTATTTGAACGGAGTTTTGAATTTAATTAATTTATTAATAAGTATTTATAAGTTTTAGGTATTTTTTGTAATATTTTAAGTACATAGTGGCTTTACGGCGGAAACAATTTCCATAGGGATGAGATATTTATGTGCTAAATTTCATCTATATATTTTCAGCCGTAAATGCTTGATTAAGGCAGAAAATATGCCATTCAAGTTATTATTATTCTTCTTCAATATCCATCCCTCCCAAAACAGGCCCAAAAAAAGTTTGAGAGACGGGATAAGATTTTGGTCTAATAAACTTCATAAGACCGTACCACAAAAGACGCATACGTGCTCAAATAGACATTCAAAAGTGTTGTCAATTTAACCCATCATTTTCCCGCTTCAGGAGACTGTTGGTGCAAGCACTTCCCTTGCCGGCAGAAACTTGCACAAAGAAAACGTACAAAAGACGCCTAAGTCCACATTTTAAAGTACGTTATTTTTCCATCTCTTCTGTCTAGTTTGCTAAGTAGGGTAGCCATGGTTTTGGAATGAATTCGGAATCATTTAAATTTAAAGATACGAACTTTAGAGGCAAGAAGTCATAAGGCTTGCAAAAGCTTTTGTGTATGGACTTATTGATCTTGGTGTATCTTTTTATATTTTTTTGGGTTTAAGTTTAGTGTTACCCGATAAAAAGAGACAAAATTGAACGCGATTACCTAGTAGATCTATCAACTCTCATGTTGATAATTTTAAGATTTTAAAGTAAAATATTTGTTTATTTGTTTATTTATTTACGGAAAACATACAGACAATAACATTTGAAACATTACATTAGCCAATTAAGTTTTCACTAATTATTGATACAAGACATTGGGTAAAAAACAATGGAGGTTACAAGATGAAATTATAAAAATTTAGAAGAATTTTACGCCTGATAATTTTAAAATTTTAAAATAAAGATGCTACCTATCTGTAATCGATATACTACTTGATTTGTTTGATGGTGGAAACAAATCTAGGAAATATAAGATGGAAGATATCAACATCTTTGAATTTGGTGTTATAAGAATTGCATGCTCGTCGGATGAAGCGGTTAATATACCACAATTCCTCGTATCAAAACTATTGAATTGACAGTTTCCAAAAATTTCAATTAAGAGGAACTAGCGATACTATTTGAATGGACTGGAACTGGACTCCAAATTTGGAAAACAGTATAAGTTTTTTTTCTATAAACCAATAATACTTCCATATTTCCATAGTAGCTATTTCTGGTCCTTTTTTTTTTAACGCACTAATCGCTTTTTCTACCAGAGTGGTAAAATAGCGGGCGCGGATGCGGGGGGAGCGGAGGGCTCGTACTCCTTGTATTAGAAATCTATGACAACGTATCTGGGGGGCGCCCTCAGACGGGCACAGACCTTTTGGCAGGGCCAAAAACGCGTCGGAAAAGATTGGATTTCTGGTCCATTTACATGAAAATAGTGTTTGAGCTTGATCTTTAAATCAAGAAACCTTTCAACAATGATACTAGTGGGTACGATTATATTGTAAAAATAGTAAAGCCAAATTGAAATATTCTATTTTTATT
>OX579670.1:1225027-1463693 GCA_951230895.1 Carpatolechia fugitivella
GCTGAAAGAATTCGACAAAAGGTGTCATCTGAACTTCTTTCTGCGCGCATGAATTTACGCAAATAGAAATCTAACGAACCCCAGCTTGTATCTGAACCTGTACAATCATCTGTGGATTTAAATATTGGTAACAATGAACCTGGAAAGGTTTTAGGACTAGGCTGGAAAGTAGATACTGATGAACTTTGTTTTCCGATTGGCACTGATATTTCTAATAAAAACACGAAACGTGACATGCTTTCTGTTATTGCACAAATCTTTGACCCTTTGGGCCTACTATCACCTTGTGTGATCCGTATGAAAATGCTATTACAGAGATTGTGGTTATTGAAATTATCGTAGGACGAGCAGTTGCCGTTGGAAATAAATCAAGATTGGGCTAAAATCATTTGTCATCTGCCAGAACTGGTAAATTTACGGATTCCTAGAATCACTGTATGTGATGCGTATAAATCCTTAGAACTCCACATTTTTACGGATGCATCCCAGCGCGCCTATGGTGCATGTATGTATGTGCGCACTAGTAATGAGAACGGCGAAGTGATGGTCCGTTTATTAATGGCTAAAACTCGAGTGGCTCCGTTAAAACCTACAACGATCCCGAGGTTGGAATTGTGTGGCGCTCTTCTCGGAGCTCGTTTATATGAAAAGGCCAAAAATTCTCTACGCATTCAAATAAACAGTGTGACGTTCTGGACAGACTCTATGATTGTACTAGGGTGGTTAAAAATGCTTCCCAATAAATTGCAACCCTTTATTCGCAATCGAGTTGCGGAGATAATGGAAGTTACAGGCCACTGTCAATGGAGACATGTACCCACGGAACAAAATCCAGCCGATTTTGTATCTCATGGCGTTGGGATTGATTCGATTCACCTACTTGACTTGTATTGGGTCGGGCCCACATTCTTGTCTCAAGATGAATCAACCTGGCCTACTCCTAAAGGAGTCTAGAATCTACTTTGCCAGAAATTCGTAGTAAAGAAATTTCTTTGCATACTGCTAATGCATCAACAATTGATGATATTAAATTTTTCATCGCTTTCGATCGTTTTTCAAATTTCTTAAGACTTGATCGTGCGATTGCTTACATGCTTCGATTCATAAGCGCTTGTAAAAAACAAACAATCACTGCTGATTACATCTCTGAGGCAGAATTGAGCAAAGCGTTGAATCTCATAATTAACCGTGATTTACCGAAAAAGAGACAGTTACTAAAGTTTAACGTTTTTCTGGAAATACGACAAATAATCCCCATCTTTTAATTCTTTAAAGTATTATAATAATACTACTGTCTGATGTCCCTAATAAAATAAAATACAATTATTATTATGTAGGTAAGTGAGAAAAAAAAACAGATATTCCGCTTTCTAAATCGCCCCACTCAAACTTCCGCTGGTTTCCTAGCCCCACGCCCCAAGGTTAATCTGCGTCGTGTGATAAGTACCCCCAAACGCGAAATCCTTAAAAATTGAGCCCTTTTCTCGTACACGCGGTTTGTCTGCATTAACGCCGCAGGTTGAATGAAAAATTCGCGAGTTTTTTCCATTTTTTCTATTTTTCCGACCGCCATCTTTGTTTGCTCGGAAATATTTTTTCTCCGAGTTAATCCGCTGGTTTTTCCGTCATCTGATGCGTGGCTGGAGTTTGAAGGTGATTACATTAAATTAGCCGTGGTTAAGCTCTGGCTTAGGTTTTGATGGATTAACCAGATTAAGCAGATCTTTTTAAAAACTACGGGCGCTGAGTTGATTTTGACAAAAATGTGAAGCATTTCCTGTATTCGTGTGCTGGACTATGAGCCTCCTCCACTTAAGTGGAGTGTTTTGCCATAATCTCCACGCTTGGCAGGCGGGTTGGAGATCGCAGATTAAAAGGTTACTGTATCAGAGAGTGCTGCTGCCCGTTCCTTGTTCAATGTGTAGTCCCTAAGTCGCCTCTTACGACACCCACGGGAAGAGTAGGGGATGGTGACAAATATATTCTACTCTGCCGTCACCACACGGCAATAACTAGAAAGGATTTCTAGAAATGAAAAGAAGGATTACTAAAAATGCAATCATTTAATTAAAAATCTTTGATGAATCATTCTTGCGTCAGACATAGAAGAATGGAGAGGAGGCCTATCATATTTTTCCCAAAGACAGTTTATATATGGGCTGATATATTATTTTGAGCGTTATCATGTAACACTATGTTTTTTCTGTTGACAGCCTCCGTGGCTGAGTGGTGGAGATTTCGACACTCATTACGGAGGTTCCCGGTTCGATTCCCTGTGGGGACACTGACTTTCCCCAGTTTGGTTAGGACATTGCAGGCTGAATCAACCTGATTGTCCGATAAGAAAGATGATTCCGCGCTTTGATCCCGGCTACTATCTAGTCGTTACACGAGCCAAGTCAGTGGCCTTTGGCGGCTCTAAACACTAGGGTTTGTGAGGTCGGTTGTCAACCTTACAACCCCTACGATGATGATGACTATGTTGCTACGTATCACTCTAAAAGCGCTTCAAACTCAAATTGATTGAAAATTCATCATTTTTGTGATCTTCAAACAGACACTAAATACATGACAGATCACCACTACCACTTAACTTCTCTACTCCACTTACATAAAGTAAACCGCTCAAACAAACTCGATTCGCCGATCGACCGCTGACGTCACTAGCCGGAAGTGGCTGTGACGTCATCCATCATATTCCGGAAATGGCGGAGCACCATTAAGATAATGTCGCCGCTATTTACTGTGAAATATTGCTGGAGGCTCGCAAGGAGTTGGGATATGGAGTTTCTTATACGGCAGTTTGTTAAGCGCTTGAAACCGGTTTCAAGAATGGGGGATTTTCAGACAGCTCTTTAAAAATAAAAATAATAGTTCTAATTAAGACGATAGATGGCGCCAGGTTTACTTCGAGGATTCTTTTTTTTTAAATCCTTTTATGACCTTGGGTGACTCGCCAGATTTCTTCAGATCCACGAATCGTCAACGCCATCTATCGAAGGTTTATGAACTATTTTTTTTAATTGGCTGTCCGAAAATCCCCCATTAATAAATGTTGTCGATTCTACCAGATGTGCCGAATTTTACCACACTGACACCAGGGTTTGTGAGAAGAATTCTAAATGAAGAAGAAGTTTGTATATTTTATTTCACTTTTGAAAAGATAGTAGTAAGCATTTTGTGTTTTAGTTTTCTCCGCCAAGGCTTCTGAGGTCGATATCCACTTGGTAAAATCATTTAAATTATTAATTTAAACATAATTTCAATGTCTGTTTTTTGTGGTCACCTATGTGAATGTCCAGTGCAACCAGGGAATACTTTTTTTTCTTCTTCTTTTCGTGTCGATGGCGGTTAAACCAGTCCAACCCAAAAATTGGCCAGAGCTACTGCCTTATCACTTCATTGAGGTCTTGTATAGAGCAAGAACAACAGGTGCACCATAGTTTGTGTGTCGCCGCAGTCACACTGATCATCACCAGTGAAGCCCCACCTTTTGCGATTTGCCTTACATCTACCCACACACCCGCGCGAATTCTATTGAGCACCTTCCAAGTCACCCAAGGTAGCTAATGTAGGGGATCCTAGAAGGAGGCTATGATATAAGTGCTATCGTTGTAATTCTAATTTCAAAACAACGAAAGAACTTAAGAACGCATCAGATAGGATGTCAAGTATCTCACATCAAAACTCATGTCAGTACCTTTTATTTATTACTCGTATTCTGTTAAAAACAATATAAAATAAAACTAAATAAACTGATGCGAGACCTCAATTTTTTTGAACAATTTGCCCAGAAACTTTTGCGACAGTCTCGGAAATAAATGCAAGTGTATTATTACGTGTTTGATGATGATGATGATGATAAACGTGAACACTATGAAGATGGTGCATTTAAATGTTTTATAACATTGAGACTACACGAGGACAGCGAAGTTTGGGCGGTCTTAAAAGTTTCTTCGGCCAATTTTTTCAATACACACGATACTCAATCTATCGAGGGCTACACGTGAATAGTAAAATCGTTCACCAGACTTAAATGATAATTTAACGAGCATTTTTGGCGATTTTCACTCCTCCATAAAAACTGCTGCGGCGGATTGCGCCCTCTAAGACTCAGCTTTTTGAGATCACGCACGAGAGCGTGTTCTTTCTAAATATCCAGAAATGTTGATGATATCGGTCTTAGACGGGCGGACGTACCAATAATTGAATAAAAGATCCTTATCTTATCCTATGTTTATGGTCCTCATTCTAGCTAGATCGTTTTTGTGCCCGCGCAATCAAAACATGCATAAAACCTCATAAAACAAAAATGTTCAACCTAATGCGCCTCAGATGGGTTTATATAAAAATATCCACTTTGTTTTGTTGAAGATGTCACCACATATTTATTTATTTATACTCTAGCTAGATCGTTATTTTTCTTCAACAAATTGATGTATGTATTTAGCGTGTCAACTAGTAAAGCAAGACGTCTGTGAAAATGAATAACTTTGGTTCTTAATTATTTCCAAAATGAATAAATAATATTTTTTTAAACAAACTGCTTCATCTTTGAAAAATCGTAGAATAAAACTTGTTGTTTCGGCGAAATCAATAAATCTTGGTAGAGTGCTACGAACAAGCTACGACCTACGACTAGCAGTTGTTTATTTGTATGTTATATCTACACTCGGCTACAAAACTAGTTCAGGCAATTATTATTGCAGAAAAACATTAACGAAAAGTAAAAAAATAATTCTTAAATAATTAATTGTAATAACAAACCATGGGCCAGATAGGCCAGAGCCACGACTGAATGGGTTCCCCTAGACAGACGTCGGGGAAGAGAGAGGCCTAAGAAACCTGGCGCGACGAACTGGAGGCATTCGAATGGCAATGGATCTCAGTGGCCCAAGATCGAGATCATTGGAAGGAAAGGGGGAGGCCTTTGCCTAGCAGTGAGACAGCTAAAAAGGGCTATTAAAAAAACAAAAAACAAATCATCCACGCTATATTAAATAAAGCAAATAAATAAATGCAACATTTATTTAAATACGCGAAACAAAAAAGTCGTAACTCTTCACATTAACCTACAAAATATAAAGTGTGAACCTAAAATCTTGGAACAATTCACAAAACGTCGCAGAAGTGACGCGGAACCAACCCTTTTAACCTTAACTTAACCTCTCTATCGGCATTTTCATAAGAAAACATGCGAGGACATAACCTCACAATAAACACTGTTGTAACGCCCGATATTTTACAAACAGTACAGCAACTCAGTTTCCATTATGAATAAATCATTTATTTATAAATAAACAAGCGAGTCAAGGTACTCAAGCCCCTTTTTCAGGTCATATTAACTTTTTTATTAAGGGCATTATTAATATTATGAATATTTTTGTTATTATTACTGAAGCAGGTACCTATTTTATATAATACTTCAAAATCCTTTCATCTTCTAGATGTTATTTCTAACGTCGAAGAAGAATAAAATTTCTGCAATAATTAATAATAATTGTCAAATCACATACCGCTTATTTGCAGCTTAGATTTCACGTCTTTTACCAAATAAACTTATACACAGTACACATTTTGTGGCTGTACCAAAACAGCTCAAAAAAAGTCTTATAACTTCACCCATTGTTACGAATATAACCGGTCTATTTATAGGACGTAAACTTATACGTAACGAACGTAAACCCAAATCGTTTACGTTATGTTATGGCCGCCATGACGTAAATTTTGGAGGCCTCGTAAGCCCTTATTATAGGATTTGTGAAGGTTTCACGGAATAATTTGTGGTAAAGTTTTTTGTTGGTTATAAGATTGGAGATAGAGAATGTTATTGAAGTTTTTTTATCTACAACACAAAGAACAGTAACATAAGTAAACACGTTTACACAAAGGTGAAAAATTTCAACTTTAGTAAAAGTTATGGAAATTAGTTTTTAATTAAAAAAAAATTCGTCTTTTATTTATATAAGTACAAATATTATAGGTAAATAAGATATATTTTTTTGTCGTTATTGCACCGTTTCATTGCTTAACCGATTTTGATAAGCAAGCAGATGAAAAGAGAAAAACCAAAAACCCTCATAAAATTTGATATTTTTATAGAATTACGAAATTTTAATCTTTTTAAATATATCACGTCATTGTATTTTTAAAGGGTAGGGTTCTCGAATGGAAACCACGTCTCGGGTAACGTAGTGTGGGACGCTCCCCCGCCAGGTGGACTGATGACCTGAGGAAGGTCGCTGGTGGCGGCTGGATGAGGAAAGCGGGTGATCGTGCGCTTTGGCGTGCCCTTGGGGAGGCCTACGTCCAGCAGTGGACGGCAGTAGTCTGATTGATTAATAATAACAAATAAATAAATAAAATTGATTAATCGAATGATATTTTTAAATCCTTTACATTCAGCTAGTCATTATACCGAAAACAGTTCGGAAATAAAACCTTTATAGCGCTTTGGTTATTGTTTCATATTTTAACAAAAGAAAACATAATACATCAACACAGGGACCATTAAATGTGCGCTAGCAGCCATTAATATTGAAAAGAAGAAATAACATTAAATAATAAAATCGAAGCTTACCAATTTAACGTTCTGAGAATAATGACCCCTCGTATATTTTTTACGTTTCTACGTTTACGGTTTCACGTCCTCTTTTTTCAAGTAGCGACGTTATGTCTCGTTGCGTATATTCGGCATATTCGACTCCACTTATTTTTGACCGAAAATGGAAATGATATTCACAAATAGCAAATTGTGACTTCGAAAAGTTCCATTTAGTATAAGCCAAAATATGGCTATATTTAATGGAAAAAGTATACGAGAGGTATTGTTAGCTAGAAGATATAAAACCATCAACTAGGGACATCCCTCAATATTTTTATAATGTGTCTCATCTTAGTGCTGTCTCCTTGACTTTCATACTTTTTTATGGTTACCGCGTGTGCATGAGTAGTAAGTACTTTGTTGGATTTATATGAGTAAATGTGATTAATAGTAGAAATCATGTTACGAGTATGTGGCATGAAGACACAGAAAATTATCTATTAATATTAATTTCATACGAAAAAGAAAAATGTACCTATGATTAGTTTCTATCTATAATTTTTTTTTTATTAATCCTATATGTGGTTCCTCTTTTATAAGGCCGAATGTGCCGAAGATTCATGGCCACACTCCCCTCTCAAGACTTCAAATGGTCAGCAGGAAATGTCCTCCGGCTATAACGTTTTTTTACCGGCTTTAAAACCGACCGTGTTCGCGGATTATTCTATTAACAGAGTTTTTATACCGTAAAAAGTTTCGTTACAAAAAATTATTCAGCTGAAAACTTTTTGTTTCAAAAATGCGGGTGGATTTTTTTTGTTTCTGTATTCGGTTTCAGAGTATTTTGGCCCAACGCGGGTTGGTCGACTTCACACACAACCTTTAAATTTCTTCGCAGGAGTGTGCAGGTTTCATTACGATGTTTTCCTTCACCGTAAGAGCGTCGAATAAACGTATGTATAAATTCGAAATTTGAGAAAACATTGATATGTGATGGGGATCGAACCCGCGTCTCCAGGACAGGAGGCAGCAGTCCTAGCCACTAGACCACCGATGCTCTCATTCGCTTCATATGGTTGTACTATATTAATTCTGTGCTCCAGGTAACCGAAGGCACGTTTTCCATCTAAATAATGATTTAAAGTCCCACATCCATGCGCCTCGCATCTCTGTACCTACGCCGCTGTAATATTTCACGTCTCCGCGTGCTCACCGCTGCCCTGGGTCGCATTCAGGGAAATTTAAGAATTCAGATATCATAGAACACACTTGCCAAACGTTAAGGCGAGGCCCTATTTGAAAAATAATTCTTGGGCCCCTTTTTGAACTCGCGGATCTCACGTCTCGGAATATGTACCAAATCAAGAAAATTACAACCAACAGAAGAGTTTATCATTTAGCGGCGTAACCAAGTAGATTTTACATAAAATCAAGGAATAAAGCAAAAATAAATAATTAAAATCACCAAAAATTACCCCACATTCAAAATTTGCAAATCTGTTTTCTCAATTTTTTCAGTGACCACAACATATTTTTTGTATTTTTTGGGTGGCTATATTAATAGGTACTTAAACAGCGAAACCAGCTAGTTTTTTAATTCGTTCTATATTTTTCAAAAAAAGAGAAAAGAGTTTAAGAAAACTTTCGCACGATTCCTGCGCAGTGTCGGACGTAATCTCCGTGAAGCATCGCACGCTAATATGAACGTTATTTCAGTAGTGCGTCGGTTGAACTTTCAACTAAAGCGCGTTGAGTTGCTAATTTAGGATAGGGCCTCGCCTTAAGTTCCGGAGAGTGTGGTGTCGAATTCCTGTGGGGACTCTTCAAACATTTAATACTATGTAAATCTGTTTCTACCCATTTTGACATACGGAGCCGAGACGTGGAACATGACGGTGAAGCTGGCCCACCGGCTACATGTCACTCAGCGAGCTATGGAAAGATCTGTGCTTGGTATTTCGCTACGGGATATAATCCGAATCGGGATATTTAATACAGCTACAAATAATAGCGTACGGAACTAAATTTCTGCTCATCCCTTTGGGGGTAAGAGCGTGATTTGATGTATGTATGAACTTGTCACTGTGGTGTTTGACCGAGTGTAGTTTTGTTTGTTTAAGATTTTCGCGTTTTGTACATAGGACATAGGATATAGTCAGGCCAGGCCGCTTGAAACGGTTTGAATTTTCTCAAGAGATTTTTTATATTTTTATATGAAATTTGATTAACATGTAGTAGTTTACCGAACTGCACAATTATGCGAAATTTAATGAAAAAGCACAAATAATTACCAAGAATCCGTTTCAAGCAGCCCGGCCTGACTATATACTTTGTCCTCTGTACACATTTTAATGACTATTTCAAGGGTCTTAAGCACGATTCTAGGTTATAGATACGTAAACAAAACCCAAACAAAACAAAACCCGCAAAGTAGTCATTAAAGAGTATGGTTTTATTTTCCGGCTAGATTGCTCTTAAAAGTTCAGCACACCACGCAAATAGAGAGTGAAATCATAATTCTACACTTTAATCCTAAAAAACAAAAGTATTTATCATCTAAATTAAGTATACCTCAATTTTATTTTACCATACTAATTGGCTAGAAATAAACTTTAGCAACAAAGCAAGCTTCGTTTAAAATTCAGCAATGGCGCCGCAAATTTAGATAGTGCCACTAAAACGCTGCTAATAAACGCGCGGTTTCATTTAAAACGGCTCCCTAGGGACGGATAGCTGCTGAAATGTTAGTGTTCCAGTCAATGTGTATCGTCCTCGTTTACGTGGCTTAGTTGTGTTTAGATAAATAAATTAAAAAATATTTTGTTCCATCAACAGCACATATACGTCCCTAACGAAGGGCTCGAGCCTACCTTGAGTTAGGGCGATTAGGCCTTAGTCGACCACGCTGGCTCAGTGCGAGTTGGTCAACTTCGCACACAACCTTCGAATTTCTTCGCAGGAGTGTGCAAATTTCATCACGATGTTTTTGGTACGTGGTGGGGATCGAACCCACGTCTCTCCCGGGAGGAAGGCAGCTGCCCTAACCACTAGACAAATATTTTGCTTTTAATGAATTAATTCGAGCTCTTGTTTTAAAATTTTTCTTTGTGTATTAATAATTGTATTTAAATTGAAATTTTACAGACATTAAAATGGAAAAATATGTAAATTATTACTTTCACGGCTATAAGGCGATTACTGATTCATTCATTTAAGCAATTAACGCTGAAACATTTTAAGATAACACACTTTACACATTGATACACACTTTACAAATTTTATACATTTTTAGGCATTTCGGCCGTTATTAAAAACAAAACTAAATTAATTTGAACCATGAAAAAATAAGGACTAATGTTGCTCAAGCCCTTCGGTTGGGACATATCTGAGCTGTTGATGATAATGAATGTTTCTTGTACCTAAACTGAAGACATTGATTTTGCAATTAATTTAATAATAAATACATAACCCTTTCTATAATTCTGACAATACAAATCTAAAAAAAGACCGTAAGCAAAAACAACCAAAACCCAGAACAGATATTCCAATTAATCTTTAAAATTACCCTCCTGGTGAGCCAATATTTTTTTACGTGCCTTCCTCCATCCCTGCCGTCCTTGCTAAATGACACCGCATCTTGCATAAATTATTATAATTCGCCTTCGCGATTTGACAGCGCCTTTTTTAGGACGTGGCCGTGCATCTCAAGCGCCATTTTAGACGCCCATTGCGAATAAATGTTATATAAGCTTGCTTTTTATGATTTCAGTACGTTTGTTTTGAGTTTTCGTTTTCGTGGTTATGAGGTTTTTAATCGTAGTTTATAAGTGCATATTACATAGGTGAATAAAAATGTACTGATAAAACCTTTGACTAACTAGAGCAATAAGTGTCAAGCCTTTTTACATGGTTTTGTGTAATTTTAATAAAATAATATCAAGGCTAATGTCGTTGTCATTCTATTTTTCAATATACTATAACGCTCTGTAAGGGCACAGCAAACATAGGTAGGTATATGAGTCTTTAAATCAAGTCAAGCTAATGCATTTGAGAACGTTGGTGGTCTTGTGGCTAGGGCCGCTGCCTCTCGTCCGGGAGACGCGGGTTCGATCCCTACCACATACCAATGTGTTTTCGAATTTTGAATTCATATGTATGTTTATTCGACGCTCTGACGGTGAAGGAAAACATCGTAATGAAACCTGCACACTCTTGCAAAGAAATTCAAAGTTTGTGTGTGATGTCGACCAAACCGCCCTAATTTAGGGTAGAATATGAGCTGTTGCTGAATGCATTTGGTGGCTTATTGAAAAGTATGGAATCCAGAGTTCATCAGGGTTTGTGATTATTAGGGGACTCAAAGATGCAACATGGATGAGTAGGTTACCACAAGTTGGACTAAGAATCTAGTGAAGGTTATGGGAAGTCGCTGGAAGAGGGCAATGCAGAACTTATCATGGTAGCTTATCTTTTTCCAGAAGTGAACGATTTTAGTCTGAAATAAAGATGTTGAAGATCGCGGTATACAAGTTTTTGACTTGGTTACAGAAATCGTTATCTTTTACTTACTGACCACCCATAAAAGACTTAGTCAGGCTTATTTTAGTTTATTATCGTGGTCGCAAAAAATATAAATATTATTACATTACAGTTCAAATCGCAGTTACAGAACAACATAAATTTTCTCACTTTACGACTATTTCTTCTGAGTAAAACTATTATTTTCACATCACATTTCAAATAACTCATTCATATCGTGTGAGAATGAAATTCGAAATAAACTTTTTTCCTTAAAAAAACACTAATAAAAGGTTCACGGAAGGGGAACCATTTCCTATGTGAATGACGTATGGACTTTTACCATTCAGTCACGTCACGATATAGAAATAGTTTTGGGGATCCGTTGGTCAATGGTTAACTATAACTTCAAGTAGTTTTGGTATACCAATATAAGCAAACGTACAGTTCTAGTTCAAGTGAGGTAAAGAGAGCGTCGGTGGTCTAGTGACTAGGGCTAATGCCTCCCGTCTGGTAGACGTGAGTTCGATCCCCACCACGTACCAATGTGTTTTCAAATTTCGAAATCATATGTACGTTTATTCGACGCTCTTACAGTGAAGGAAAACATCGTGATAAAACCTGCACACTCCTGCGAAGAAATTAAAAGGGTGTGTGTGAAGTCGATCAACCCGCGCTGGGCCAGCGTGGTCGACTAAGGCCTAGTCACTCTAGGGAAGGCTCGAGCCCCTCAGTGGGATCGTATATATATTAGCTGATGATGAATAAAAGTAAGCACAGTTCCTCAAGTCAAGTCATGTAAAGAGTAATTTGTTAGAGCTACGTGTGAGAGATGATGCTCTACAAAGTCAAAAACCCGATGTAATTTGTTAGAGCTACGTGTGAGAGATGATGCTCTACAAAGTCAAAAACCCGATGTAATTTGTTAGAGCTACGTGTGAGAGATGATGCTCTACAAAGTCAAAAACCCGATGTAATTTGTTAGAGCTACGTGTGAGAGATGATGCTCTACAAAGTCAAAAACCCGATGTAATTTGTTAGAGCTACGTGTGAGAGATGATGCTCTACAAAGTCAA
Source organism: Carpatolechia fugitivella (assembly GCA_951230895.1). Lineage (NCBI taxonomy): Eukaryota > Metazoa > Arthropoda > Insecta > Lepidoptera > Gelechiidae > Carpatolechia > Carpatolechia fugitivella. The sequence goes on from OX579670.1 coordinate 1,237,166, forward strand.
AAACCCGATGTGCATTTATTTCGGCTGGAAACTGTATCCATAGTTGTTTAGGTAGTTTTATAAATTACCAAGCAAGGACAGTGTCTCCACTAGAACTAAAAATTTTAAGAATGACCGGCAATTATAGCGTTTTTAGATATATTAAAACTGGTGTATCGTTGGTTAGGTACTAACTAACCGAATCTTAACCAAAAATTTAGCATTATGTGATTTTAGTCCATGCATCCTGTAAGACAACCTAAGCTCTGCTCACGACTTTAGAGATACGGACATGACTTTATGTACTTAATATATATATTTATTGGTACTTGTAGCATTTACTAATCCATTTATTGTACACATCAAACAAGAAAATGACAATAACACAAAGAAAAACGACACAACAGGCTTACGGAAGAGAAAAGGGAGATAATAATAGACGCGGATAAAACGTGCACAACTTAAGAAATAAAATATAATCATAATATACGAAGAACCAGATAACCTACAGCTACTCTATAACTAAATGTACCTAAACATTATACGCAATAAATAATTACATAGACTTACACCTAACAATACTTATACTTACATATTATATTTATACATATATACCTATATATATATAAATTACATAATACCTAAGACCTTTGTTGTCGAAGTTGGTCGCAGACTCAGAGAGAGGGGGTTTAACGCCCGCTCCGGTTCCTACCTGGTTCAAAGGCTGTCCATTGCCATTCAACGTGGCAACGCAGCGAGTGTCATGGGCAACTTTGCGGCGGGTATGACCCGGGGATGTATTTTTGACGGACATTGTGCGTATACAGCATGAAATTTACATCGTTTTGTTCCCGTCGTGTAGTTATAGTACCCGCCAAACTGAACAACTTTTCACGAAAAAAAAAATTCCTGCGACAAAAAAATTTTTGGTCTCTCCATACAAAGTGAGACTCCCGAGCGACCCATTTTGTATGGAGAGACTAAAAATTTTTTAGTCACTGGAATTTTTTTTTCGTTAAAAGTTGTTCAGTTTGACGGGTACTATCACTACACGGCGGGAACAAAACCACGGTGTATATATGTATTAATAATTTTTGACATTATGAATATATTCGAATTACATAATATAATTTATAACATACAAGTATTATTTTTATCTCAAACATACACTTTGAATATTTGAACTATTTTATGAACGGAACCATTTACCTAACGAAAATGATTCTAACTTGTAATTCTTCCTTAATGCATTTATTAATAAAAATACATTCATCATGATACCATGAAAGGTTTTGACATACCTCATTTGAGGTCGTGCAGAAGGAAGTTTTTTTTTTAAGTGGAAAATGAAACTTCCGCGTTTTATAATGAAAAATAGTGTAAGTAATTTTTAAACCATCAATCATAAAGAAAATTTATGTGTTATAATAGAAAGAACTTTTAATAATTTCATTATAAAGAAAACGATACAAAAAATTTGCTGTATACAGAATTTCAACTCATTGTAGTTAGATTTCGTAATAGTTTCTACAGCAAGATCGTAGTACATTCGTAGCTGCAGCTACGTCGTAGCAAATTGCTATGAATATTCAACGGTTTCCTTGTTTCAGTGTTATTGATTGAAATTTGATTACATATTAGATTGAAAGTATGATCGAACAATTTGGACAAATGAATACCTTTTGTATCATCAATAGTAAGGTACCAATGACACTGTTCCCTTTTCAAAATCTCAGGGTCTATACCCGAACGCTCTGGTTAAAGGGAACCATGCTAAACCACACAGGTTGTTTTATTTATTTATTTAAACATTTATTGTACACAAGAAAATTACAAAAACAATATATTAAAAAAACTCACTTTGGCTTTTGTTACTCGTCTATTGGTCTTATAACAAAGAGCAAGGCATATGGTTTTCAGAAAAACTTAAACTTCAACAACGTCAGATAAGCGGCTCTGCCTACCCCGAAGGGCGACAGCAATGTGGCCACCGATAACCTGCCCATAACTCATCCATCCCGATATTAGGGAGGGATTTACATACCATTCACTCCTGATTTATACGATTCGGTGGCGTTTGGGACAAGTAACAAGAAGTAGTATTGTATTTTTATGACGGCTCCGTAACCCAAGTGGTAATGTATCTGCCTCCAATGCACAGGGTCGCGGGTTCAAATCCCGCCCAGGGCAAACATTCGTGTGATGAGCACTTGTGTTTGCATTGTGTCTGGTTGTTGTTTATCTATTTATGTAATGTATATCAGCTGTCTGGTCGGTCAGCTCTGCTTAGTTTGGGATCAAATGGCCGTGTGTGACGATTTCCCCACATAGTTATTATTTATTATAAACATGCTAGTAGTATTTTATTTTTATGACGGCTCCGTAGCCCAGGTGGTAGTGTATCTGCCTCCGACGCACAGGGTCGCGGGTTCGAATCCCGCCCAAGGCAAACATTCGTGTGATGAACGCTTGTGTTTGCCTTGTGTCTGGTTGTTGTTTATCTATATAAGTATGTATTTATATATTTATGTAATGTATATCAGCTGTCTGGTACCCATAGTACAAGCTCTGCTTAGTTTGGGATCAGATGGCCGTGTGTGAAGTTGTCGCCCCACATATTTATTTATTTATTTTATTTTATTTTACGTAAACATTAAAGTCACGTCAAGTCATTAAGTATATTCATTCATTCATTCATTCATTCATTCACGCTTTCAAGCAAAGTTAAGATATTATGAACCGTAGTATTTTTTATTACAAATGTATGGTGGTGTTTGTGAAACACAAGTGCACCAATTTGCTAGTCCATTGCTGATATAATAGTAAACAGCTTATGTACTATTATGATAAGATCAGGTTTTACTTTTTCTAAACATATAATTTAAGGTAGTACGTATCTTGAACCAACCATCTCTGCTCGATTTTTAAATTATTAGAGTCTAAAATAATGTTTACCTACCTATAATATTGTTTTCTTTAATAATCCGCTTTCTCTTTTGATTTGAACATCACCTATCCAAATAATCGCGTTTCCCTCTTACATATAAGTAGGAACGGATAAATTTTATTTTTCGCGCCTCAAAGCGCGCCTGCGTCTTCAATTTCGATTGATTTATGGACCTTATTCCAATGACTGAGAACAAATGGATATGTTAAGATATTTGGTTTATTTTTAAATAGTAAAAGAATAAGTAAATAAATTGCCTTAATTAAGCAGCATAATGTTTTCCAAGGTACTTCTATATTTCTTGAAATTGAAATTGAATTGAAATTGGAATTGCTTTATTGTGGAGCATAGGTAATAAGATGGTGTACATTTATACAAATTTTTAAAATTAATTTCCTCTATGTCCCGCCGCATGGGCATACAATATTTAAATGTCATAAAATAAAATAATTAAAATGTCATAAAATAAAAGTGTAAACATTAATAATAAGTAAACTTATTTGTCTTCTACTTCATTCTGTGGGTTGTTAGGTCGGTAACCGACCTCACGAACCACGATGTCAGTATTATAGGGCCGCCAAAGGCCACTGACATGGCCCACGTAATGACCCGTAGATAGTAGCTAGCACCAACGGCCTAACGTGCCTTCCAAAGGACGAAATCATCTTTCTTTTCGGATAATCAGGTGATCACATGTTATTATAATAGTCTCACAAAGAGTTTTACGTTGTGATAGTGTCCGGGATTCAAACCCGGGACCTCCACAATGAGATTCGAATACTCGACCGAGAAACAAACTTGTCGGGGGTAAAATATTACTTTTCTCTACATATATATTTTTTCTTTCTATCTTCCAAAAAATGTCCTATTACTCATCACACACATCTCGATATTTAGTTTAATCAGATCCAGAGGGTGGTTTGATTTTGTTATCCCAAAGCAAATAACATCTTGTTTTTCAAAGACACACAACATTATCGACATAATATATTCAATAGATGTTTTCGTGTCCAGCGATGAAATAACTTAAACACTATTAACCTTCTTCAAAATTTAGTTTAACTCCACCATATTTTACTCGTAGAAACCTTTTAAATTCAGGGATCTTACAGACAAATGAATAAAGGTCTACAAACGTAATAAAAGGCAAAGATTTAAATTAATAAACTCCAATATAAATCATTGTGTACACAGAATCTGGGTAGGCTCGAGCCCTTCGATAGAGACATTAAGAGCAAAATTACTTAGAAACTACTCATTTGATACTCGTAAACGATCTACATTTAGTCTGGAATCGAACTCGCTACCTTACCATAAACAAATTACTGAACATGCATTGCGTAACAAGTTAGAACTTGGAATCAAACAGCAGACACGATGTATGCGCGAGTAATTAGAAACGAAAGCGTGTTACACTGACTTGTAGCTTCCGGAGCGTGGATGTAAAGTTGGACTGGAATGAGCAATAGATAAAGAATTATATTTATTTTTATTGGATGTCACGATCAAATTCCAAACAAATTAGGTCTGTAGATTTTAGCCACGGTCATTTAATTTTCTATTATTTTTTATTTATTATTTATTGTTCAAAATGTTTTCCTGAATATTAACGGGAATAAAAGATAAAATAAATGCACCTTCAATGATGGTTAAATACAAAAATTAAACAAATGACTGAATACGGCTTCTTACACCAATTGGAACTAAAACTATTATTCAAACAAAAAATAACATTTCGTTGAAATATCTAACAGAAATTACAGGTTTGGCTTTTGTAATAAAAGAAAATTTAATTGGCTAAAAAAACAGTAAACATTTACTTTTAACTATTAAGTATTTCTTGGCCATTCTTTCGTGCAAATAAATAGCCAGTGAGAATCCACAAGGATCACTTCTTTATAAAAAAATATCGCCTAAAAAGAAGTCTCTTCCAGCAACACTCTACCAGCACAAGTAATGAACAAGCTAACCTGTAACCCGTACTGCAACCCGAGTTTAATTAAGCGCTCGCTTCGTAGGTGTAAGACAGGCCTTGATGTGACTAATGGCACAACGAGCTGTTGTTTACTGCAGTGTTCATTCCACGGTTCGTTCGTTCATTCAACCTGCAGTGTGATGAATCATTCGTTCATTCGTTTAAGTTTTTATTTATTTAGTTTTTAGATCTTATATAAAATAATGCCATAATTTTAAATTATTTTAAAATATCATTTTTAAAAGACAAAATAAGGGTTGGATAAAAAGATTTTCATTTATCAGCTAAAATACTAGAAATATTCAATTATTGAAATTTTATTTGAAACGGGGTGTAATTTTGATATTTAAAAAAAAAATAGATGCTAGAAGTTTAGGAAAACGGTCTATTAAAAATCCTGTTAAAAATATTTAATAATAATAATATCAAAGTATCAAAAGAGATTTTACAATTTCTTTATGACGTCAAAATTGCAAACAGTGCAATGTTCTACGAAAGAGTAGTCAAAATTTAATTTATCAACAGCTCATGTACGTCCCCACCGAGGGGCTCGAGCCTACCCTGATTTAGAGCGATTAGACCTTAGTCGACCAAGCTGGCCCAGTGCGGGTTAGTCGACTTCACATACAAACTTTGAATTTCTTCGCAGGAGTGTGCAGGTTTCACAGGAAAACACGTTGGTACGTGGTGGGGATTGAACCCGCGTTTCCCGGACGGGAGGCAGCGGCCCTAGCCACTAGACCACCGACACTCTTATTAAACACTTTCAAATCTATTTTATGGTATCTTATCTGACCTACTGCACCCAAATGCCGCAGTTTAAAACATACTAAGTAAGTTATATTTTAAATGCTATTAACTTTGGGTACGAATCTTTTTACGATCCATTAAAAGAGCGCTGATAACAAGTAAAAAACAATTGCCACTTACACCCGACCCTTCGGGAAAACTTTGCAAAAAATTTAACCTTTTCTGAAAGCTACCCGACTGAACATTTGCGCCATTTAATTTTAAAATATTCGAATCGAGAAAAATGTTTCTTTCTGCAAAAAATAAATAAATATTGAGACGTTATTATAAATTCTCTTTTGAAGTAGATGTTTTTTGTTGTACCAAATTGCATACCATAGCGCAGTAGTTATCTTAATTAGAAGCATTTTTTAAATTTCTTGTTAACCTTTCTGTACTTCGGTCTGTTGTGTCACAATTTTGAATCATCATCATCATCATCATCAACAACTCATAACGTCCCCACCGAAGGGTTCAAGCCTACCCTGAATTAGGGCGAATAAATAAATACCTTTAATTTTATAAATAAGAACATGAAATAAAATCAGAAAGAATCAAGTCTGCCTAAATATCTTCAAAATACACAAAGTTAATAAGTTCTTTAGACATCTAAAATTCACAGAGCTTTTTCTTAAAGGCGTTAGTACGCTACGATGTTTTTTTATAACCAAACCTAAAAGACCCGTCAATGGTCTCGAAAACTTATCCATTACTGGCTCTTTGATCGGAACCTCCGTCAAATGGAACCCGTTACAGCGATCAAGGCAATTATTCCAGCAAAAAATAAGAGAATGCTTAAGTGAATTCCGAAAGGGAGGAACAAAATCTTTCAAGTTCTCTCCAGTTGGTAAAGAACGCGTTTTTTGAATATTTAACTCGGCTTTGGGAATATTTAACACCGAAACGAATCCGAATCACTGTCAGCCATACATTTTTTTTGCTTTTTTGATCGCTGACAGCGCTGAAAGTCTGATTCGGAATGCGCCCTTAGTCATCATCAACAGCTCATATACGTCCCCACCAAGGGGCTCTTAGGCCTTAGTCGACTACGCTGGCATATTGGCTATTTCTTCGCAGGAGTGTGTTGGTAGGTTTCATCACGGTGTTTTTTTTTCACCGTAAGAGCGTCCAATAAACGTATAGGTATAATAAATTCGAAATTCGAAGCAAAGCGAATTACTTATAGTACTGTAGCGGCTGTAGCCTCCTTGGCTACAACTCGCTACTTTAAATATAAAAGACACTTTTATAACACGATACTTTATTAATAGCTTAAACGCACTGTTTATAACTTTAGCACTAGAAATAATACTATGGTCCGCACTCGACGGCGGACGGCAGATGAGTACGTCAAACTTCCACGGCCCCAGCCCGTCTGAAGTTTCTATCGTTCTCTTTCTAAACTGAATAGTTAAAAAGAGAACGAACATATTGCAAAAAGAATACTATCGCCAGTATCAAACTACATAGCACTCGGACCAACGAGGCCCGATGCTACAACTACCCCCGGTCTCCCCTGAAAAAAATTTTTTTGGTTGAAGACCCAAAAAATTTTTTTGCTAGTTACAATCTACTAGTAACTAACTACCTACCTAAGAGAGGGAAAAATTCACTTAATAAAAATCTAATAAAAAAAACAATGGAAGACTTAGATCCTGGACTTAGCTAAAGTCTAATTACCAGAAAAATATTTTCTAATAATTTTTCTAAATAAAAATCCTCTCCAAAAATACTTAAAACAGGACCCATATCTTACCATCCTAAACCAAAGCTAACAGCTACCTCAATTACAAAATGCAAACCCTAACCTGAATCTATAAAATTCTTCAAAGACATAGCATGCAAAATTTAAAATGAAATTTAAAACATTTAAGTTAACGATAAAAAAAAAAAATTAAGATAATCAAAACAATGTTAACACCAATCACAATACTCAAGAATCTCAAGAATTAAATTATATTTAATTTAAAAGCAAAATAGAAAAAGAAGTTAAGGTGTTAAAATTGAAGCTATGTTTCCAAAGAAAGAGAAGTTAACATCCCACTAACAAAAAAGAATACAACCAATTATGCATAACGCATATAGAAAAAACAATCAAATGAGCTAAGATATAAATGTTGTTTTTTTATATGAAAAATTATTTTCTTTTCATTCAGGCATCACTGATGTCCTGAAGTACATCTCGCGTCAGTAAGGAGGTGTAGAAGAAAATATTAATAATTGTTTAAATATAAAAGTTTTATCAGCCCGCACATGAAACAAATAATAGGATTAATACATATAAAAAACAATATAGTAACAACAATATCCAGATAACTAGCGACTAGGAAGAAAAATAATTATTTAGTCTAAGATACAAGTACATTACATGTCTTCTTACAAGATACAATATCATATTCAAATTATTAAATATGTGGATTTGAAAATGACAACAACTTGGATTGGTATATATAATGAAAAAAAATACCTATCACTTCTTCCCATATCCTAACTCCATACCTCATCATAACCCATAGAAATCTCAACCTTTTACTAACCTAGAAAAGGACAGATAGAATACGTGTGATCCTAAACAGACCACCCTACAAAGCTCCTATGTCTCTTAAAGCAGGTGTATCAACTGTGCCTAATCAGCCAACTAACAGCGCAAACAATCTCAACCTAACCATCGTACACGAAACCTCAACTACCTCATTTACCAAACCACTTAGAAAAACATACAAACAATTCGTAAAAACCAGTGACAATAATGCATTCATGTTTTATTTTGTATTATGCAGGTCACCTAAGCATAACCCCAAAAGAAATTACCTACCTCACACTACAATAAAAGGGAATTCAATAAAATATAAATAAAAATAAATACCTACGTAAACATCTGTTTACAAAAGTGACAGACCAAGACATGACACTTTATCTTTGACGAAACGGATCGCCATTTTAATCCAAGAAGTATTTATAGCAGACAAAACATTCAAATAGTTGAACTGTCAAGAACAAAGAAAATATCTGCCATTTTTGAAACTGACAATGGAAAATTCTTTGAAAAATTGCAAACAAAATATTAGTTGGGATAAAATCAAAATATCTTGGAACTTTCCTCTTTATGTCTGCGACCCTGCTGACGATGTCATCAATCGCCTCCCGGCCGCCTCATCCGTGCGCCTATACTCAATAAATCAACGAATACTCTGCGAGGTACTCGCTGGGAATACTCCTCCCTCTCGACGAGCTCCATCACACGACGCTCATCATCATCATCCAGACGGGGTGCCATAAGCCCTCTCGGCGGGATGAACTGTTGCAGTCCATCTCTTCTTTCTCCAGACATTGCTCAGTGAAGAAACCACGGCATAATCTCCAAAGCAGCTTCTGGCTCACTAGCCAGCAGCAGCAACAGCAGCAACAACAGCTTCTTTTAATATATTTTTCTTGACACTCTTCATTTGTTTTATTCTTCATTACATCTATTCTATTCACGTTATTTGAAAAATAGCGGAGATCTATAGCACATTTTAACAATTTTTTATAAACTCCTTAGTTATTTGCTTTTACAAAGCCCACTGCCCCGGGCAGGGCTCGCCCGTGGGCTAGGCCCACTAAAAACAACCTGCCACGACGGCGGTCGGAGAGTGAGAACGTCAAACTTCCACGGCCCCAGCCCGTCTGAAGTTTCTATCGTTCTCTTTCTAAACTGAATAGTTAAAAAGAGAACGAACATATTGCAAAAAGAATACTATCGCCAGTATCAAACTACGTAGCACTCGGACCAACGAGGCCCGATGCTACAGTACCTATCATCTTTATATTCACCAAAGTCATATTTACTACAAGTTTTGAGAGTACTATGGGTAAAGGTGATCATCAGATATTATTTTATATTTTAATCATTTTATTAAAATGAAAATTGTTTCTGCTAGCCGACACTAAAGTTATTATTATCATATTAAACTATAATTTAATGTACCAGTATATTAGTATAAAAATCAAATTATAGAAATACCATAATTATTGTTATAATCGTTATCAGGTTGAAAAATCTCTATTTCTATCGCGTTGATAGATAAATAGATTAAAAGTTTATTTGATACTGCAGACACATACATAATGCATGCAAAGTATGTTTTTTTTATATATATTAAAACTAGTATTTACTATGAATATCATACATGCCAGGTTAGAATATTAAAAATCAAGAAATTTATAGCAGAATTAAAGTCATAAAGTAACTTACTATACAATATTCTGCCCATCAGAAGGAGATGCAGCTATGCGTCAAGAAAAGCAGCTCTTCTACTTGGTTTTTCCTTCGCATAGCTACATCCTTCTCTATTACACAGTAAATTGTATTATAAGTTAGGTAGAGGTTTTTAAAAACACTTGTGTTATAAACGTGAAAATGTTACGCGACGGTGTAACAGTCGGCCGCTCAAAGACAATGTCCTTAGCAACTTAGCAGCGTGTTAAAACTTTTTGATTTTTTTCGCTTACTCTGAAAAGCTTAACAAGAATATGCTTTCGTGATGTCTTGTCGGAAAATAAAACATTTTAGGGTTCCTTCGTTTGAAAGATATGACCCAAATAACAGTTACTTGTAGCAAATAGTTAAATGTGTTGCTTTTACGTATGCATTATGTAAAACAACTGCAGTAGCGGTACTTTTAGACAACAAAAAAACAGTACTTGGACATGTTGCTAAGAGACAAAGATTTATTTTACTGTATTCTTCTCAATCGTTTTTTTTTTTTTATGCTACGTGTACTAGCTATATGCATCGTGTGGGTAAGGCCAACAACCGACCTCACAAACCCTAGTGCCTGTGTTATAGAGCTACCAAAAGCAATCTTAAAAGATTCTTAGCACAAATTTTATAACAGAAACTTTATTTTTAACTGAGCTACGCTCGCGTTTTTCCGTAAAAAGTATTTTTTGTGTTAATCCAGGTTACAAACTATCTCCAGTTTAAATTTCATCCAAATCCGTTGAGTACTTTAAGCGTGAAGGCGGAACAAACATCCAAACATATTTTCTCATTTATAATATTAGTGTGATTTGTATAATTCATTTTGATACGTAACTTTTGTCACCTACATGAAAACACTGGCCCCTGTTTCTTACGTAAAGTACGTAAGTACAGTTGTCAAAATGATTAAACTACAGAATTCTAAGCCAATTACGTACAAGATTTGTACTTGCCTATGTAATTGAAAACATTTACTTCTAATATACTTGTTGAGATTGTTAGATCGTCAAGGGTCCGTGAAAAATCAATGATCAAGGAAAAAAATCTTGAAGACATTATTGTGAAGTTAAAGGCTTTCGTTGAAAGCAATTGTTTATTTCTTTTGTACTCCGAAAATATGGTTAGAGACATTATATCTGTGTTTATAATAGACATCTTCAAAAACACAATGAATAGGGATTTTTAGAGTAATCCTTAATTGTCATCAAAATTACGTCTTACGAGATTAATTCATGATTAATCAACGTTTATAATCAAATTGTAGATTATTTGAGAATTTTTTACTTCGAGCGCAATCGTCACAGCGAAAGGATTAAAATTTAATTACGACTTTTAATTTCTTACCCTTAAGAAAAGATTAATTGACAGTAAAATACTTTGTACAGTGAGTCAACTAAAATAAGGATTATTGTTTCTTTTTATTACTGGCTAAAATAACTAACTCCAAAGCCCATTTTTGATCTTCATAACGATTAAAACTGCTCCTTAAATAATATAATCCGGGAGACGCGGGTTCGATCCCCACCACGTACCGATGTGTTTTCGAGTTTTGAATCCTTAAGTACGTTTATTCGACGCTCTTACGATGAAGGAAAACATCGTGATGAAACCTGCACACTCCTGCAAAGAAATTCAAAGGTTGTGCGTGAAGTCGACCAGCCCACACTGGCCCAGCGTGGTCGACAAACGTCTGATCGCCCTAATTCAGGGCAGGCTCGAGCCCCTCGGTGGGGACGTATATGAGCTGTTGATGATGACTATTTGTTTTTAATTTGACCTTTTGCTTATGGTGCATATTGACAACATAATTCAACTGGACGGGAAGGCGAAGGCCCACTCTCATACAAACCAAAAGGCATCTTTAGGCCCGCCTTTTTTCCCCAAACCGACCTAATTGGTTCTGTATACCAAAGTGGTAATTATAACATTGTGTAACTAGATCGGTGTCTGCTGGTAAATTTGAGGTGCCTAGAGTAACTAATTACTTTGGAGATAGAACACTAAAGAAAAGATTGCCTTATCTTCTAAATAGTTTGCCAGAGGATATTTATCAACGGCCCGTTACAGTCCACTGCTGGACTATGAGCCTCCTCCACTTAAGTGGAGGGTTTTGCCATAATCTCCACGCTTGGCAGGCGGGTTGGAGATCGCAGATTAAAAGGTTACTGTATCAGAGAGCGCTGCTGCCCGTTCCTTGTTCAATGTGTAGTTCCTAAGTCGCCTCTTACGACACCCACGGGAAGAGTAGGGATTGGTGAAAAATGTATTCTACTCTGCCGTCACCACACGGCACCCTACATATAGTACGAGTATTCTAAACCATTTCCTGCAATAATTATTTGCAGTCTCGAGTCTCAAAATCTGATTTAATTTATCCATACGATCTATTGTTAATTTCTTTTTTGACGGATTAAAATAATGTCGTACACAATCCGACATCCGTTTATTGTACCAAAAAGGAAGACAGATAAGAAATATCTTAATTAAGTTTTCGTCACAAGTTTTTTCTGAGATAAAATCGGAGTTCTTTATTGCATGAAGTTAAGAATCTTTTCCGTCTCTGAGCTGATTTACGACCGAACTTAATTTTTATTCATTAGTAGAAATTATCAAGTGAAACGGACTATCAATCTTACTTGCGTACCGGAGAAGGAAAATTTCATTTATTTCTTGTTAGTTCCTTGATATTTTTCTTAAATTATTTAAGTACCTGGAACAAAAAGAATGACTTAATTAGATTTATACTAGTTAATCATTACTGTAGACTTGTTGAAGTTAGCACTTCATTTGTGGGGCTCTGTGTGCACTACTGTAACAAAATACCTGATAAGATCTTAGTTTTACCAGAAAAAAGCGTTTCGGCCCACTTCAGTTTAAAATTTTTGTAAAACAGACGCTTTGTAAAGCTTACTATAAATTAGATAATTATTTAAATAACAAAGAGGCTTGGTGTTCGGATGGTTCAGCATGAAACAGGAAACAGTATCAATGTGTATTGTAAAAAACCTGGATTAACACATAGGATGTGTTAATCCAAATTTCGTCCAAATCCGTCCAGAAGTTTAGGCGTCTAAGCGGAACAAACATCCAAACACTAAACATCCAAATATACTTTCACATTTATAATATTACTGTGAAGTGTGATGTACTTTTGGCTTATGGATGGGAGATCATTAATGTAAAAAAATATAATTAAAAACCGTTTTTATTATTATCAGCTGTCAAATTTAGTTGACTTCTGGATATAGGCATCTTCTGAGATGATGAACACAAAAGTTTACCTACTAAGCAATTTTTGTTCCGTCAGAAATTTGCCTTATATCCTTGTTTATTTTATGTAACGTGTAGAAAGACTTCACTTGATCCTCAGCAAAGAACAACTTTCCCCAATCCTCGCACCTTCCACCAATTCCTTAATCCATAACTTCCTCCAACTTTGACTCACAAAACCACAGACTACCTAACCATGTAAGACTCCGCAACGAAATATGATAACAGAAAGGACAAGATAGATTATTCGATTTTTATTTTAAAATTGACTTTAATAATTTCACAAATGAGATTAACCGTATTAATTTGTTACGGCTGTCACTAATTTATGGAAATACCGTGTGTGAAGGTACGCTACATTATTATTAACTAGGAGTTACATGATTTCCCGCAGTAAAAATGTAGCTTATTTTTCTTTATCGTGTGGGTAACCGATCTCACACACAGTGGTGTCACTGTTAATAAATCCACCAAATACAAAGGTTTTTTACACGACTGAATAAAAAAAAAAGAATGTATGCATGTATGTGTGCAATGTTTTCTTGTAAATTGTGATTGGTGTCAATAAAGAATATTTGTATTGTATTGTATTGTATTGAATGCACCTAATGTGTTCAGTGTTCATATATGTATGTATGTGAGTTTCTTTATTCCACCATAACTTTAAAATGCCTAAACAAATTTAGGCGTATTGGGTATCTTTAGAATCCTTATAATATTAGCCCGAATGACACTGGCTATTTTTTGGCAGGGAAATGAAATTAAATGAAACGAATAGTTTAATAACTTTTGGATGTTAGATAGATAGATAGATATTACGTCATTTCAAGGGTAATTGTGTCTTTAATATTTAGATGATTATAAACAAAATCTTCATTTAGTGTGCTTTTTGTCTACCTATATGTCGGCGCGAGTGGTTCGCAGACAATAAATTTGTTACAATGCCATCTATCCAACGTAAATTGAACTACTTACGACCAATCACAGAAGCGGACCAATAAGAAACGAGCCCCAATCAGCTACTGACATTTACCCCACTCTGTGGCTCAGGGGATGTGTGGGGAGCCCGGCGCGACTCGAATCAAATTAATCAGTTTTGGATTGAGTATTGCGAGCTGCGCACACATTCTAATTGTGCTAAGTAAATACGCGGCACGCCTGAACCACGATATTTTAAATAATCAGTAATTTATTGATTTGTGTTAATAGCAATAAATCAGTGTTAATTTGAGTGTGTGTTCATCACGTCGGAAGGACTTAATCGAGTCTGACAGTGCTTCATCTGTCATATATGCCTAAATAAATAATACTCAGACATTATCAATATCAGTAGAAAACTAATTATAGTCTGTGGTAAAAGCGAACTAACCAACCGCACCAGTAAGCCCAAGAAAAAGCCTCCATAATCCGACTTAATAGCAACTTGCAACTGTTCTGGAATACCAACTTAGTTACACGAATTGAACAAGTTCACAAAACTGGTACATTTGTATTCTTAATTAGTGAAAAATGTAACTAAGTTAAAAAAAGAATTTTGGTATGATGAATGAGTTAGGATAATAAAATGGTATCAATTACAAAATATTCTTTACTTTTCATCATCAACAGCTCATATACGTCCCCAACAAGGGGCTCGAGCCTACCCTGAATTAGGGCGATTAGGGAGTCAACCACGCTGGCCCAGTGCGGGTTTGAGTTTCTTCGCAGGAGTGTGCAGGTTTCATCACGACGTTTTCCTTCACCGTAAGAGCGTCGAATAAACGTATATATGAATTCTAAATTCAAAAACACATTGGTACGTGGTGGGGATCGAACCCTAGGCCACCGACGCTCTTACTTTACTTTTCAATCAATCAATCAGCCTATTTGCAGTCCACTGCTGGACTGGCTGCTGCTAAGTACTTTACTTTTACTTTTATTAAATTATTTCTTGACTAACTTTCCGCCCGCGGTTTCACCCGCGTTAAATGAGTTTTCCCCTAGGAATTAAGTTTTTTCCCGCGGTAAAAAGTAGCCTATGTCCTATTCCAGGGCATAACCTGTATGTGTACCAAGTTTCATCCCGATCCGTCCAGTGGTTCAAGCGTGATTCGGCAACAAACATCCAAACATCCAAACTTTCGCATTTATAATATTAGTAGGATAGGATGAGCTGTCGCTACGCTCACGTTGTGTAACAAATTTCCTCGTAAATATGACTTTTTTTCCGTACATTGTGTTTATTCAGGATACAAACTATCTCCATTTTTAATACCATATAAATACTTACTATACAAATTCGTTCAGACTATAGGCGTGAAAGCGCTACAAACATTTAAACAGCAAATATCCAAACACAATTTCACATTTATCATCACCATCATGTTGGTTGTAAGGTCAACAACCGACCTCACAAACCCTGGTGTCAGTGTTATAAAGCCGCCAAAGGCCACTGACTTGGCTCGTGTTTAACGTGCCTTCGAACAATCAGGTGATTCAGCCTGCAATGTCCTAAACAAAGTCAAACAAAGAGATTTTTGCATGATAGGGGAATTGAACCCGGAACCTCCGTAATGGGCGTCGAAATCTCGACGACTCGGCCACGGAGGCTGCTATTACGCATTTACAATATAAATGTGATTTATTTTATTCTGTTGATACAAAAAACATACACATATACATACACGCTCCCTCAAGAGGTGAGCTTTAGTTGTGTCACAGACCACAGAGAAAATACATTAAAACCGGATACGTGGTAATTCTAGAGATTGTTGAATTAAGACTCAGCTTAACATCTGAAAGTGGACGAAGAAAGAACAAACAGTTGGTACACTCAAAATCCTCATCACGTACGTCGTGTTAAGAACCAGAATCCCTCAACAATACTAAAGCCGCAAGTTGTGAATCTCGGACGACACGTAGAAGGGACAACGTGACTGAAATCAAGCCTGATGACTTCTCTTCTTGAGGGTAGTTTTATATTTTAATCTGTGACGAACATAACGTAAATATTGACATAATGCAAGTTAGACTAGCACACGAAGAGTTCCGTAGCATCGTCCAGGTCGAGCGAAAAATCTCCAAAAAATCACGTTTCTTTTATGGTGGAAGAGGTTTTCTTTTGTTTCGGCAATTAAAAACACAATTTGATCATTTGCATTAATTAAAGTTGAAGAAGAAGAAGAAGTTGTTGTTGTTGTTCAGTTGTTCCGTTCTTAGTTCTTGTTCTGTTTATGAATTTCATGAAATACATTTTGTTGACAGACAGACGGAAGAACAGGGTACGGAATCCTACTTAAACCCAAATATGTTCGTTTATCTTTGCCCACTTCATGTCGCAATGTGGCTTTCAAACAGATATGCCAAACCCTGAATTATAAAAACCTGAAACCCTGTAAAACCCAAAAGGCTGCGGTTGTATTGACGACTTCCATAGATGATCAATCAATCAATCAGCCTATGGCAGTCCACTGCTGGACGAAGGTCTCCCCAAGGGCACGTCAAAACGCACATGATAGCTGGAGTCAATGGGTTTACGAGTCTTCTGAAGAAACTATCTTACTTTTCAGACCCGAGCTAAACACACGGATTGTAAGCTGTACATTTTGATCGCTAAACCATGGACGTCTGTTACCGAAACCATTTAGTTCAAAATATATCAAAGCAACAAAAAGTTCTCAAATGTGAATATAATTAAACAGACAGACAGACTCTATTTTAATGTAGTTAATAAAATGTCTGTCAAAAGACGAATCTAAGAGATGTAACATCTAAAAGTTAATAAAGTATTCATTTCATTTTAAAGACGCTACTAACGTTAAAGAGCAGAATTTCTACATTTTCGAAGCAAAATCCAAAACGATTAAAAACGTACATTTCCGAACATTCGTTCTACAATTTAGAAATGAAAGTAGAGTGAGCAAAACAGTCATAAAATAATCATCTATAAATAAAAACACGACCTGCGAAAAAAATTACTATGGCCAGTTAAAAAAAAATTATGGCCAGTGTTATTTGGGCTGATGTAAGGATTCTATCAATTTTATCATACATCCAAATCTATTCAGGCATTTAGAAATTATGATGAAATAAAAAAAAACACATACATACATGAACCTGTGAATACATTACACTCCTTTATAGGCAGTCATATAATTATCAACTTCTTGTTCTAACTAAAACGCCCAAGTTTGGTCCGAAGGGTAATCGAGTCTCGATCCTAAAAACCCATTGAATATTGGGTTGTCAATTTTGCCAATGTTTTCTTACACCGTGAAAATAGACTTTGAATGAACTTAACGTGATAATTTAGGAATTCAAATGTAAATCAATGATTCAAATACTCAAAATGTATGATGAGATGACACTAATGACTTAAGTTTCAGATTTTGACAAGTACGTAGCAAACATCCAAAGCACTCACTGACGCTAAAAATATAAATATATCGAAGAAAGCTTCAAAATATTTTTATTCTAATTATGACCAACTTTTAATTTAGATAGCGGATCGACAATTTCTTTTAATTATTCGAAATCAAAAGTCAAATTACTAAGATTGTAAACAAGAGCTCTGTCACTTAAGTTATCAAGCAGAAACAAAAGATTGTTAATTGACTTATTGATCAGTTATTATTTTTCGACATTAAAAGGAAAATGAGAACATTATATTTGGACATAACAGCGAACTTAATTGTGTTAAAAAGTTTACGATTTGTATTTGAGTGTGTTTTATTGAATATTTAATTATTTTTTTCTGACTCTACCCAATGCTCCACACTCCATCGGCTGTACGGTCGGCAGCTAATAGTCAGAATAAGAGACTATCTCGTTCTGTTACAATGTCAGCAGACTAATTGTAACTCGACAGACGGACACTGGACAGAATAGTCCAACGCAGGCTATGTAGTTATATTTTTTCGATACCAATACGAAGATGTTAATTGGTATTACGTCGACTGAGGTGATACGAGTTTGATATCAGGTTGGGCTGATATTTGATCGATGTTTTCTGTTTTATTTTTGTTTGTTTATGTTTGGAATAATATATGTGTGTTGCTTAGTTTGGAAAAGCAGGAATAAATAATTTAAGACACTTTTAATTAGTAATGAGAAGGAAATCAAAAAGTAGGAAGCAACGAGGAGGAAAATAATAAAAAAATATCTATCACGCTGTATTCGTTACGTTTTTCAATGTACCCCAAGGTAGCCTAGAAGAAAATTCTACCTTAGCAATAAGGCCGCTTATATGTATACATTATTCTAAGTTGACTTGTATGTGCGTTTCTTATGTTTAATAAAGTAAAATTACCTGTATATTCCATTCCAAAACAAAATTAGTTTGATCCGAAGACCAATTTCCTTGCCAAACCCATTGATGTTCTATTTTTGAACAAACCAAATTGAGTGACCGGAAAGGCAAAGAACACGTCGGTCATACAGCCATATTGCATTAACGTAACATAGTTATCCTTTTACACCTTTGAGGTGACTACAATAGAGGGAGGGCAGGTTGGGGTCAGGAGAGGAAATATTTTTTTATTAAAAAAATATGCGTGAAATATGCTTGAACAAAAACGTAGGTTGTTCTAAGAAAAGGTATTATAGTACTATACTATTGATTTCATCATGTACTTTATTGTAAAATCTTGTGTACATGAAACGTATGTCTGAAATTATATCGATATCTCATTTCAAAGACCCGCCTTACACGGTAAATAATACAAATACACATATTTTGTGAAGTGCCTTAAATTATTTATTACTGAGTTTCCTAAATTAAACAGGTAAGTATTAGAGAGAAGTAACCGTGTGGTGACGGCAGAGTAGAATACATTTGTCACCAACCCCTACTCTTCCCGTGGGTGTCGTAAGAGGCGACTTAGGGACTACACATTGAACAGGGAACGGGCAGCAGCGCTCTCTGATACAGTTGCCTTTTAATCTGCGATCTCCAACCCGCCTGCCAAGCGTGGAGATTATGGCAAAACCCTCCACTTAAGTGAAGGAGGCTCATAGTCCAGCATTGGACTGTAACGGGCCGTTGATGAAGTATTAGAATAAGAATATAAACAAAACAAAAGCATTTTTATCGCATTATATCTATTTCGGAATGACTATCCATTCCCGAATAGATTGAAAGTGACGTCGCCTAAGGGAGCTTTATCAATATTTTCTTAGGCCTTTGACTTGAACCTTTTAGCTTATGTAATGTACAAAGCTCGAATGTACCTATATAGGGAATGCGACGGTTTTTATTTTTTTAGGTGAAAGGTTGGAAAGTTCACGCTAATGGGCTATGAGTACTTTTGTGTCTGGACTGTTTAGAATAAAAAGTAAGATTTATTTTGTACGTTACTTTCTACAAACTTTTGGGGGTTTAATTTAAACTACCTGCTGCTGGTAAGACTCTATTTAAAATTATAGTGATAATTATCATCATCAACTCGAAGAACTCGAGCCTACCCTAGATTAGGTCTTTCAGGCATGAGTTGATCATGCTGGCCCAGTGCGGGTTGGTCGACCTCGTAGGGGTAAGAGCCTTCCGCTCCCCCAAAAGTCCGGTTACGCTTGATACGTCGATTTTGCGACACAAGCATTAAGTCCATGTAAAAAAAAAAAAGCATACAACCATTGAATTTCTTCACTGGAGTGTGCAAGTTCAAAATTAGAATAAACGTACAAGTGAATTTTTAATTAAAAACACATTAATACGTGGTGGTGTTCGATTCCGCGACTCTCGGATGGGAGGCAGCTACCCTAACTACTACACCACCAACGATCATGGTATAAGAGCAATACTATTCAAACAAAATATAAAAAAAAATATATCATCGATCTTTATTGCGCTCGACTTGTATGCCTCTAGACACCCCAAATCAGCAATAAAATGTATTTACTTACAACGAAAGTGAGGCACAAACTACCCTCCAACTATAATGTTCACTTACGGCGCATAAAACAGTTTTTTGGGAGAAACAAGATAAGATAAAGGTCGACACATAAATCTTTGTACAACGGTGTTATATCTAAGAATTTCTCCCTAGAGGCCGCAGAGTAGACGAGATCCACAGAGACTGCTTAAATTTAATTTAAAAATAAAATTATCATTTAAATAGGTTTTTTACTGTTGAGTTACGAGAGCGTAGATATTGAGGGTAGAGATGTAGCGCGTAAGTTGAAGCCGCATTTCATATTTATGTGATTGAGAATTCATACGACGTTTTTACAGCAAAGTTATCGAAGTCGTACGTGCAAAATCGTTCAACTTGCGGTGTACCAGCAATTGGGCTCATTGAAAATGACCTATGCCTGATTCGCTCTTAATCATGGTATGCTCAAACTCCTCGATGAAGACATTTGTATGTACTCGTATATTGGCTATTAAAGTACTCAAGACCTATTCCTTACTCCATTCGATGTTGACGTTGCTTTATTAGATTACATCTCAAGCCACCACCGAATGCTCTTTCAGTAGATTTTTACCTCAAAGATATGATTATACGTCCATTGTCTGGCAGTGGTGGGCGTGTGAAGACAAATAAAATATAATTAATAGGAAATACAAACTTTTATTCTGGAGTGAATATTAAAGAACTAGCAAACATGTCGAAGGGCTTCTCAAATTAGACTGAGTCAAAACACCCTTCAAAACCGGCATGTTTCGAAATCGTTTGAAAATACGATTCTAGAACAAAATAAATCTGCCAGTGTGCATTTATCACATGCCAGCATTTTTAGTGTAGGTATTGCTATACCTAACACATTGCTAAGTAGGTTATAACTTATATACACTAAAATTATAATAAATGTGAAAATATATTTGGATGTTTAGGTGTTTAGATGTTTGGATGTTTGTTCCGCCTTCACGCTCAAAGCACAAAGCAGGTGGATGAAATTTAGGATGTAGATATAGTTTGTAACCTAGATTAACACATAGGGTACTTTTTACGGGAAATAGTGTTATTTCCAAGGGTAAATCTTACATAACCGCTGCTAAGATAAATTATTTAAATTTCAATTATTGTTTAAGATATCCAAAACTATAATATAAGAAAACATTTAATTAATCCATATAACTTAAGTTAATTCTTTTTTAAGAAAAAGAAATACACTTTTGACTGGGGCATGAACACAGGCTCGAATTTAAGACGTGAAATTCCTCCTATTCCAAGAATCCCCAATTTTCTAAAGAAAAGACAATAAAAATAAATAAAAAAAAAGATTATTTATAATAATACTCCTGATAATTTTATTTGAAAAGCGAACGTAACACTAAAATTCATATTCAGTAGTCTCTTACGTTCACTGCTCTGTGCTTATACTGTCCGGTGGTCACGTACGATTTTTATGTACTTCCGGTCGCCTCTTGCGCATAAAACTCATACTAATATATTTATACGACCACCTTTTGCCACCTTCCTTTATGAGCCTATTTTCGGACTAAATCGTCTTATTTCTAAGTCTTGGCTTCCTTTTTATTTTTCAATTTTTTCTTATAAAATTTTATAAGCAGCAGATTACGTCTGTTGCATAATTGCATAATTAAAGATACTTTTGTGTTTGACCTGGATTACCAAAGAGATGCAAGTTGAAATCCCGTCCAAGATCGACAATGTTTTTATTCGATTTTGAATGTCTTCAATATGTGTAGAACTAAGTTCGTAGAGTAATTAAGTCATCAATCATCAACAGCCCGTTACAGTCCACTGCTGGACTATGAGCCTCTTCCACTTAAGTGGAGGGTTTTGCTATAATCTCCACGCTTGGCAGGCGGGTTGGAGATCGCAGATTAAAAGGTTACTGTATCAGAGAGCGCTGCTGCCCTTTCCCTGTTCAATGTGTAGTCTTTAGTCGCCTCTTACGACACCCACGGGAAGAGTAGGGGTTGGTGACAAATGTATTCTACTCTGCCGTCACCACAAATTTCAATTAATAAATAAAAATGTTTTATTGAACCCAATTACAACTGCTTAATTAAAACTAGGTACACAAAGGTTGTAACTTATGGTATGTTATGTATAAGAACCTAGAGACCCTGCTCCTTAAACTAAGATTATCTCTTGTATCTTAAGGAGCAGTGATCGACACGAGATTACACGATTCTTCTTATCTTTGGAGGGGTCGAGACGTCACGTTTGTGCTTCCCCAGATACCTAATCTTCATCACTCCCCAGTTCGTCAAACAATTCAGCCATGAGCTTTATAATGAGACTTGGGGGTGTGAACCTGTAGTCCTCGGGTCTTGGATAGCCCAATCCCATGAGGCGCATTCGCTTTCTACTCTACCGTCACCACACGGCGAATAGAGTAGAGTAGCTAAGTAAACGATGTAAAATCTAACCTTTGAATTCATTTCTACTAGAAGGCTAGCCTAAACTACACATATGGTAATGACTTAGTAAAAAATGAGTCAAGTAGTGGGGATTTTAATGAATGAATGAATGAATGAATAAATACTTTGATTGACCTACAATGTATTACAAGAAAGTGACAAAGTATTTTCAGAGTGTAATGTGTTTAAGGAGGCTTGGTGTTCGCATGCTCCAGCACGGCGTAGGAAACAGAATATTTATTGATTACTAAAAACAACATTTTTATTTCAAAAAGAAAAGTAGCACAGAAGATGGGAATCCTGTGGAGTTTCTTCCGGCCGTTCTTCTCCACAGTGAGCGTACATTTGTAGTGAACGGGCTAACTTGCTTTGACGTCGAAAAGCGATTTTGTTATATCTTACTTCGAATAAAGACATTTTTTTCGTTTATCTTTATTTTCAGGGTTCATGTATGTATGTGAGTTTTTTTGTATTACCATAACTTCTAAGTACCTGAACAGATTTGGATGTGTGGATTATTAGAATTCTTACACCAAGTGACACTGGCTATTTTTTTTATCGGCGCAGTCGTGATGATTATCACCACAATATTTTTCTTCGAACCATTGCAACACTTGTATGTAATTCCAAGTTTTTTTTCTGGTATTCTTCGCAGTGAAGAATAATAACAATATAAAAACATCATACCTTAGTTATCAAGTAAGACAGGAAACTAAAACTAGGTCAGAGAAAAGAAGTATAGTTATTACACGCTCATTAAAATTACTACGGGAAACTAAGAAAACTTGCAATGCAGGTTATTTTGATAGACGGAACGAGTTTTAAAATCAAGCACAAGAAAAGTTTAACTGCGTTCCTGAAAAATCTAAGTTCATTACTTTGAAGACCTAGTGTAGCCTTGTTGTTAGTGCATCTGCCTTTTGGGCATAAAATAAAACCATTTTAGTCACATGATTCAGCCTTAAAATTCAAATATTGATACTTGATCAAAGTCCAAGTCAAATATTTTTATTAATTTATCAAAATTGTCACGTTAACTAACAAACGTGTCTGTAGAAAGAAACAGAAAAAGAATATTCAAGCAACTCATTCTAGAAGCTTCCCCCCTAACTATTAAAATACCATAAAAGATTGAAAAACCTTATGTACTGTCATACCATTAGACGGAAGCGGTCAGATGCGCAGGATATTTTTAAGGTGCACAAGAGTTCGCGCATTCGCAAGCGCACGCACTCTCCTCAATTCATTGGAACGGAAAACCGCTACGACTGGAGTAGATGTCACATCATGTATCTGGCCGACGACGTTACCATATGCCCTATATCGCCGCCCTAGACCGTCCACCTTGAAATGAACGGAAAACCTTATTATTGCCATGATAATATTGTCATCCGCTATTTTTCTTCCCACAACAACAGCCATACCCACCCATCAACCCTTAGGCGTTTCCTACATTGGTCAATCTTCCGATCGCCATTAAGTTATTTCTACCCCCAGGGGCAAAACGCCTACTATATTGCCCTCGATGTGTGCCCCACATGGACGAATGTGCCCCACAATGCGCTCTGTATTCTAAATAGTTATTTATTTAGGCTAGCTTAAAGCTGAGGTGTAAGTTAAAAGAGGAAGCGATGCTTGAAGAAGAGAAAGTCATTTGTTTTGTCGGGGTTCCCAAAATATACTTCTCATCAAAAAAATCAAAACACCTTGCAAGTTTATGTTTTGTAAGGAATAACAGAAAAATGTATGTAATGTATTATGTTTAGGAATATATTATAATATAATAGAAAAATGTGTATATTTAGAAAAACACACATAAAAGACACACTTTTCAACAATACGAGTACAATACAATATAATAATGTTGTGTACATTATGTCTGTTATTCCTTATAAAACATAAACTTGCAAGGTGTTTCGATTTTTTTGATGAGAAGTATATTTTTCAATGGTATTTTTATATACTTTGCGTTGTTTTGGGACTTCAATTGTTTGCTCTTGTAGTTCTTGATGGCTCTATTGAAGGAGGCTACAGTATTTTGAATTAAATAAAGCAAAATTTTGACGATTATTTTCGACACCTTTGACAAGTAGTGAAACGAATAGAATTTACTTTTAATTTGTTATAAGATTTTGGGTCATTGATACGAAAGAACCGATTGAGCCAGCGTGATCAGTCGACTATGGTCTGAAGGTTGTTAATTAGGATAAGCTTGAGCTCCTTGATTGGTACATAATGAACTGGGTAAGAACTTTTCTTTTTAAACCGACTTCAAAAAAGGCTACCGCTGGCACCGACTCCAAAAGGAAGTACAAAATTGTAAATATTTACTTAACACACTACTCTATGAGGATATTATATTTTTTATGTTTTATGTAAAATATTTTTTTAAAAACTTCCGGGTTTACGGTATATTTCACTTGTGGTTTATATTCAAACAATAGACAGATATTAAATATTTTAGATTCATCGAAAACAACCAAAAACGTAGGTGGCATCGTTCGATCTTGTGCTTACTAGTTAAGAGGGATGGAGTGGAAATAGTTCGTAACGACTACCACAGATGTCGCTATGCACGCTGTAACGTGCCAAGCGGTTGCCCATTGTGGGTGACGTCATGACTTCATAGAAAACAAGCAAGAACGAATTTCGGCGCTACCACTATGCTCTCCGTGGTGTAGTTGGTAAGCACGTTGGCTGCGTATAGGCCGAAGGTCGTGGGTTCAAGTCCCGCCGGAAGGTTTACGTTTTTGGTTGTTTTCGATGAATCTAAAATATTTAAAATATTTTTTAATTTGTTACTTTTTAGTGCAAATAAGCATCTATGGAATTTGAAAGTTTTTATTTTTTTGTTATTGTAGAGTTGTTGCTCACAGTAAACTCTCAGTACAGCGACTTACTAACCTCGACATTCAGACTTCCTATCGTGTACGTACATCATGACTATTGTTAGAAGTTTCCCGCGAATTCTTCTAACTTGGCTCAGCCGTCGATTTATTTAGGCACGGCCCCGCGCCCCGGGGCGACAATGACAATAAACAGACTCACTGCTCCTAACCAAACTGTTTGGCAAACGCGGGGCGCATCCCAAAGACGGACGATACCACACTTTATTGTTACTAGACTATTTTTATACTGTGGCATGTGGTAGCTTGATTATTTCAGCGCCATCTGTGGCTAGTTCCAGTATATCAAAGGCTTATCTTCTCGAATGTAACACTTTTTACGTGACTTATTGATTACTAGCTTTCCGCCCGCGGCTAAACGCGTTTTTTCCCGTGGGAATAAGACTTTTTCCCGTAAAAAGTATCCTTTGTGTGAGTGTGTGTGTGTGTGTGTGTGTAAGTATCCTGTAAGTATGTGTATGTATAAAAACAGTGTACAAAATATCTTCATTCCAAATTTCATCCAAATCTGTTTAGTAGTTTAGGCGTGGAAGCGGTACAAACATCCAAATATATTATTTTCACATAATAATAATAGTGTATATCTTAATAATATTAGTGTGAATCTTAGTAATATTATTTATAATATTAGTGTGATGGTGCTAAAAATTGCTTAAAGCCTATCCGGCAACCTAACTCGCTGATATCATCGCGTATCATCAACAGCTGATTATACGTCCCCACCGAGGGGCTCGAGCCTACCCTGAATTAGGGAGATAAGGCCTTAGTTGACTACGTTGGCCCAGTGCGGGTTGGTCGACTTCACACACAACCTTTGAATTTCTTGTGCAGGTTTCATCACGATGTTTTCCTTCACCGTAAGAGCGTCGAATAAACGTACATATGAATTCAAAATTCGAAAACACATAGGTACGTGGTGGGGATCGAACCCGTGTCTCCCGGGAGGCAGCGGCCCTAGCTACTAGACCACCGACGACGCTCATAATCATCGCTATATCATCGCGTATAGGCAAGTGTTATTCACACGTAAACAAATGTAAGTAGCTGTCAAAATAAACCAAGCTTTTATTTTGTGTTTTGTTTTTACTTGCTACATAGCATACTGGGATTAATAGAAACTTACTACTTATCGAAGCATATTAAAATGTTCTAGAAGCAAATACGAATGTGTGCCAATACATTCCTACATAGAACACTCCTAAAACAGTAAGTTCCGAATAATCAGAGCTTCCTAAAATTAATCAATCGGCCTATTGCAGTCCACTGCTGGACGTAGGCCTCCCCAAGGGCACGCCAAAGCGCACGATCACCCGCTTTCCTCATCCAGCCACCACCAGCGACCTTCCTGGCTGGGGGGCGTCCCACACTACGTTTTCCGAGATCTATGGTCTCCATTCAATTCCAATAAAATATCCATAAAATTGATAAACTATCGTTAAATAATGTATGAAAACATTTCAACCAAAAACCGAATCTCAAAAATACTATCCCTTATAAAAAAAGAGAAAATATACCTACCTTTATATTTAGAATGTTTGTTTCATTTTCACGCCAACACTGCTGAACGGATTTGGATGAAATTTAGAATTCAGATAGGATGTACCTTGGATTAACACAAAAGATACTTTTCCGGGGGAAAAAAAAATATTCCTACGGGAAAATCTTACAATACGCGAGCGCGCCGCGGGCGGTCAGCTAGTCCCTTATAAAATATATTTGCATTCCAAAACTTTCGATATTAACCTCATTCGCGTTTCGCTAAGAACTTTGTAAATAAAATTTCCAGACAGACACGCGTGCATATAGCAATACGCCTTATTTACCGTTGGATATCTTTGCACAATGCAATATCACGATACTTGGCGATATTGCAATATCCATTTTCTATTTATGTGACTCTTGGATCGCAAATATGAAGAGATATTTTTAAACAAAAGTGATGGGGAAAGAATTGATATTTACGTTGCGTTTGGAGCTTTATTTGAGTTTACTAGCAATGTGTAATATGTTAGTCTATTCACATGTGATCTTTGAATTTCGTCACAAAAAGTGTAAAGGCTAATTTAAAATTTATTTTCAAAGTTTCAGTGAACAGGCACCTTCTGAGCGAACTCGTTCCATCATCGACCACATCTCGTCCCTCGCGGACCTGATTGTGGTCAAGAGTAAGCCCATAGATGGCTCCGTAGCCAAGGTGGTAGTGTATCTGCCTCCGACGCACAGGGTCGCGGGTTCGAATTCCGCCCAGGGCAAACATTCGTGTGATGAGCACTTGTGTTTGCCTTGTGTCTGGTTGTTGTTTATCTATATATAAGTATGTATTTATCAATTTATGTAATGTATATCAGCTGTCTGGTACCCATAGTACAACTGCTTAGTTTGGGATCAGATGGCCGCGTGTCACACTAATATTATAAATGTGAAAATAAATTTAGATATTTGAATGTTTAGACGTTTGTTCCGCCTTCACGCAGTACTTAATGGATTTGGATGAAATTTGAAATGGAGATAGTTTTTAACCTGGATTAACATATAGAATACTTTTTACAGGAAAAAATCTTATTCCCACGGGAAAATCTTACACAATGCGAGCGTAGCCACGGGTTGACCGCTAATCAATGAATAAAAAAGACTTCGATAATTTAGTAACTTGCCATTTAAACCTGTCATGTAGCAAGTAGGAAAAAAAATACTATGGGCTATTTTGACACCTACTTGCTAAGTATAGTTAACAGATTAAGTTAACCCACTGTACTTAAACAAAAGGGCCTTATCATCAACAGCTCATATACGTCCCCACCGAGGGATTCGAGCCTACCTTGAATAAGGGCGATTAGGCCTTAGTCGACCACGCTGGCCCAGTACGGGTTGGTTGACTTCACACACAACCTTTGAATTTCTTCGCAGGAGTGTGCAGGTTTCATCACGATGTTTTCCTTCACCGTAAGAGCGTCGAATAAACGTACATAATATGAATTCGAAACTGAAAACACATTGGTACGTGGTGGGGATTGAACCCGCGTCTCCCGGACGGGAGGCAGCGGCCCTAGCCACTAGACCACCGACGCTCTATGTAAAGGTTTATTTCTTTATATGGACATAAATGAAAATATAAACAAATTATGTACTTGAAGATAGGAGCGTGATTTATTATGTATGGATGCATGTATAATATACTTCAATCAATCAATCAGCCTATTGCAGTCCACTGCTGGACGTAGGCCTCCCCAAAGGCACGCCAAAGCGCATGATCACCCGCTTTCCTCATCCAGCCACCACACCAGCATATATACTTATGTTATCTTTATTATTATTTAGATTTCTTGTTAAGTACGAAATTCACAAACGAAACTGAGTTATTTCGTTTCAGAAATGTCGCTAGAATTCTAAAGATAAATCCATTTAAAACAAGAATTCCGCGTTCTGTGCTGAAAATCTCTATAGACTGAACGATACGAAATTTACACGGGAATTTCAAATAGGTACCGGAATTCAGATGCGAAATTCAGTAGCGAATGCGGTTATTTGACTATCTCTAATTTACAGCAGTTTCAAATTGGCGCCTGGCAAATCGAAATAGCAAAGTACCGGTGAAATATTTGCTACAGTGCCGGTGGTGATATTGACCGATGCGGTATTTGGAAACTGGTTTGCTCTTAAATCATCCGATTATTTGATTTGCTTGCGATTGACAAAAAAAATTTTTTTTCATCACTAGCAACAAATAGAACTCACTTTTAAAAGTATTAAGCATAAGTACATTGGCAATTTAATTCAATCCGTCAACTAAACTCTGGCAAGTAGTAGCTATCACATAAGCCGGGCGTTTTTTAAGTTTATTTATATTTTATGTTTTGTTTCCTCTTACTACTTGATTAGACAAATGGTAATACTAACAATTAATTGTTTTAAAACTTGGCTAAATGAGAATAATTTTTATGACTTATATTAATATTTTAATAGACAATAGATATTATAAGCAAAAGGTGAAATCTAATTTATTTTATTTTTAACTGACTTGTATGAATATTTTAATAGACAATAGATGACGTATTATAAAGAAAATGTGTCATTTTTTCAAACTTATATTAAATTTTGTAATCAACTTTGTAAATTCTATAACATTTGCATGCTAATAGAGTTTGGCAAGACATGAAGAACTACTCACTGAATTTTTACCAACTTGTAATACCATGTTTTTTGCAAATAAACGATTATCTTATCTTATCTATCTTATCTAACTTACTATTTACTGAAGTGTGTTTACTTAATGACTTATCCATCCAATAAAGTGTTATAAGACTCGCTGTCCGCTTGCGGCTACAAATGCGTCGTTTGTGATTTTTTCCTGGACACTAGTTTTTACTATATTATAAAGTAGATTCCGTTCGTCCTTGGGTATCAAAGACAGAGAGTTAAAAAAAAAGATATTTTCGCATTTATAATTATTAATAATAATATTTATTCTCATTGGCTGAACTGAGAACAGCCCTTTGATATTGACCCATACATAGCCATAGTACAGGCTAAATTATGTGCACCGCCTTAATTAGCCAGAAATAGTTTGCGGGCTTGCTACTGATCTAAACTACTAATTCTATTTGCTATTTGCTGATCAGTTTTTAAGAATAAAAAGTTGTGATAAAATCGACACCTCCTATGAACAACAACGTAACTTGAGATAAGTGACTTGAGATACAAAATGACTTCAGTTATTATTATTACTTATCATAATTTTATTTACTCTTAATTTTCTGTCCAAGCAGTCTCTAAGTACAATAGAACTGAAGTTAGCGTTAGTCAAAAAACCTAACTATAGGTAAAACGTATTTTTTTTTCTCTTTAAGCTGCTGTACTGATTAGTTGCTAAAATTGAGTTACGTTGTTGTTCATAGGAGGTGTCGAAATAGTGCCCGAGAGGTTTTTTGTTATTTTACCAACACGTTGTTTTATCTTCTTTTCATTTGACATTAAACAATAAATTAAATAATAATGTTTCAAGTAGTCAACCTTTAATTCACTAATAGGGTATATCATGATAATCTGTCAATATTTTTTCTAAGACTTTGTTTTTGTCTCTAATATTCTCATTCACCCGAAGCCGCAGGGCAGGACAAACTGAAGCTACTCTGTAAAAAAGTCTGAAACAAATAGCGTGTCTGTAGCAACATCTCGAGCAAACCGGTTCTAATTGAGTGCTTACCGGGTCTAAACCGGTTCAGTATAAAGAGGGAAGTAGGAATAGTCAACCGGTTTCTGAACGCTCGGCGAAAGTGGTATATAATTCGCGAGTTGCACTTCCTGTTTTCTGTTGTGTGCACTATGACTTCGCTTTTAGTTTATTTTTTTCACGAACAATAAAATTTTCTCATGCCAATATCCGTTTCACGAATTAATGTTGCAAGAAATCACGATGGTCAGTTGCACTTTTTTGTGTGATAGCAGGATAAACTACAAACACACTGTGGCTTTTAAAACACCTTTAATTTAAATAATCTTGAACCGTCTCGGAAGCTGTTCTACATTCCTCTTTATACTGTGAAAACGTTGCTGGCTTAATTGTGTCGATTCGAAGTGGTATTTGTTTGGAATCGCGGTGTATTAAATGCGATTTCGGTTGGGACCGGGACGGATGAAGGTTTTTGGAACGGTAAAGGATATATTTGTAATAGTTCCAATATTATTTAAGTTATATTTAAGTAGTTTGTGATGAGATGACACCTATATTGACCATTGTGATACCTTTCAGGTATTAAAAAGTGTAGCAGTTTTTCGAGACTTTATTTCACACAAAACATGTCCCTACTCTATATTGTAATTTACACTTAGGTAAGTAGTAAGTTATTGTTGTGTGTGTGGTGGCCACTTTTAACAGTTACGACTTACATAACTTATTGATTATATTTAGGACTTTAAAACAATAACTAATATATACTTGCAACTCTTTTATTGTCGTATAATTTCGATCGAAGTCACTGACAAAAAGTAAATAATTTAATTCAATTGGTGGCGCCACTGTAGCTTATGTTTAACCTTAAGGGGCTACCTGTTAGCGCACTAGCGGCACTTCGAAAAAAAATCATAACTCCAAAAAAATTTAATATATTAAAAAAGTGGACGATCATTTTAAAGTTTAGTATTTTTAGAAATACCGAATTTTATAAAATCTTATACGGTGTAGTAAGAGATAGCGAAAGTGCTAAAAACGGCCGTTATTAGCACTTTCGCTATCTGTTACTACAATTAACAATAGAAAACTGAATTTATCAATTCTAAAAATACAACAAGACTAATGAAACAATTTGATCGTTCATTTTTTGATATTTTGTGTTTTCACTAAGTTATGATTTTTTATCCAAGTGGCGCTAGTGTTCACATAGGGTACCCCCTTAAGTTAACTTGTGCAGGTAAAAATGGTCCTTAATAAAATGGCGCGTGTATTTTCGTGATTTATTGCGATGACAATCTGTTTTGTTTTCTTCTTCCTACTAATGGCGACACGTCTTATGTAGACGTATTTCGCCAGCGTTGAGTGATCTTTGTAGGTTTAAAATATATCCTTGGATGATTGTTCGGTGAATTGGGCTCAGTAATAAACAACAACAGCAACAATTACTGAAGCCACCACGAGGCCTCTTGGCATCATCTAAAAATGTCAGCAAAGTGTAAGCGATTCAATTGTTCCATTAAAGTTTATAGTCCCTATAATAAAATAGGATAATACATTATCGAAATTATACACTAAACACTTTAATAATCTAAAATTAAAAAAGTTAAAACGAAGGCACGTCCGCCATTGTCAGATGCTGACAAATGACCGACAATCCGATTTGTTAGCATTGTTAGCGACTGTCTCCGTAAGATATACTTAACTAAAATCAGTTTATGAAGACCTGTCACTCACACATTGAAACGATAAAAAACCATCAATTGCAACAGAAACAATCCGGGTATCCGCAAACCTGGAATAAATAATTCATGAATCGACCGAAATTGCTGGTTTAAGGTCGGACAAGGTAAAGGATTGACATTTAAAGTGAGGGCAGAATCAAATTATAAACAAGTTTCAGAAATTGGTTTTGATGTTGTTATCATAATCAGATTTATACTAAATCTACTACCTAACAGGACTACATTAGTTAAACATCAAAGTATCAAGGAAAAGGGTTCAATTTGTATTTGATTAATTAATTTACTATCTATTGGATTACTGTTGGTTCTTGTTGTTATTGTTTTTGTTAGGCTTTTCATTATCTGCTTATTACTTTATATTTTTCGAGGTAGACCGTCGTCGTCGGTGACGTAGTGGCTACGGTCGCTGTTTCCTGGAGATGCTGGTTCGAACCCCGTCAAGTACCAGTATGTTTATAAACTTCGGATACATCATATCATTATGTACATTTATTAGAAATTTTTAAAACATGGTAAGCATGAAGAAATTTACAAGTTTTGTTCGATGTGAAATCAACTAATCCGTACTGGTCGACTAAGGCTTGTTCGCCCGAATTCGGGGTAGGCTCGAGCCCCTCGGTGCAGACGTATGG
The DNA here is from genome assembly GCA_951230895.1 of Carpatolechia fugitivella. Classification (NCBI taxonomy): domain Eukaryota; kingdom Metazoa; phylum Arthropoda; class Insecta; order Lepidoptera; family Gelechiidae; genus Carpatolechia; species Carpatolechia fugitivella. The sequence goes on from OX579670.1 coordinate 1,270,129, forward strand.
GAACTGTTGATGGTCTTTAAAGCTAGGTTAAGGAACTTTGTTCGTTTTAGCAGAATGTTCCTAATAATCGGAAAAAAGGCGGACAGCATGTTAAGCTGCAATAATCCCAAGCAGAAGCCATATAAACAACGAAATAATAAAAACTTTACTAAGCTAAATACGGTCGTAATTTACGACTGTAATAAAACTGGTTATTGTGCAGTTTTTATGCATTATCCGCCAGTTTAACTTCGGGAATACAAGTCCAACGATTAATGAAATACGGATCTTGTACAAACACTTAGATGAGGGCGTTTTATTTCCGAATAGTTTTCGGTAAAACACGAGAAAAATAATGAGAAAAAAATAATAATAAGAAATTACTCGTATTTAAATTCAGGTGAGGACACTGTTCTCCTTTTTGGAAATCAAAATAAAGAAGGCTAAAGCTTCGCTACGAAAAACTTGCGTAGCAGTGCTACGGCGTAGCAGCGGCGGCGTAGCAAATTTCAGCTACGTCATTCTACGAAGTAACGAACGGTCGTGTGTCCGACTAATTATTGATATTTCCGGGTTGGATCAAGAAGAAAAAATTATATTTCATACTGAACTGCAATTTATAAATATCACTTCTTAAAAAAATAATATTTGCAAAGAGACGAATAAAACCAAAAATTTATTATAAAAGCTTACAACGCGTGTAGTTTTTTTATATTAAAATTCAAACAAGCTGACTTACTCAATTTATGTACAAGACCATACACCATTTACGGTTACTCTTGAGTCTTGTTTTTTTTAAAACTATTTTATTACATCGATCTTTGCACCATCGTTGCGTAAATGAATCAGCTGGGCTAACATTAAAAAATCAGACCATTCTATCCACTTATATTCTGTGGTTGCAGTTTGCAGATGCACTTTGTTAAAGTAATCCGCCACTGAACATTTAGCCGCTGTCCGATATCGATACTGCAATGTAGGTAAATAAATCAGCGATGCAGCCGCTGAATGGGTCACTACTGTTTCGATTACCTACCACTTGAATTCAGGTTATTTGTTTTAGATTTTACTAGAGGTCCGCCCGCGGTTACGCTCGCGCTATGTAAGATTTTCCCGTGGGAATACGACTTTTTCCCGTATTAATCCTATTATATGTATTAATTCAGATTACAAACTATCTGAACACCTTGTAAATGCAAATTTATGTTTTATAAGGAATAACAGAAAAGTGTGTATATTTAGGAATATAATGTCAAATGTCGTTTAATAGTGAGTAATGAATGATCACATAGGATTTGAAAACCTCACATTACTTACTATTAAACGACATTTAACATATATTCTTGAATATACACATCTTTCTGTTATTCCTTACAAAATATAAACTTGCAAGATGTTTCGATTTTTTTGATGAGAAGTATATTTTGTGGCCTTACCCACTACACTAACGATGTAAAATATTACTACCAATTAGCTCATGCACCCATCGGTAGGTACATTAGTAATGAATTAGGCAGTTGTTGCTATCTATGTCCGTCAAATGGCCCGATAGCGGCAATCCATCCTGCACCACTGGGACACGGATAGACCTGTCGCCATGTGTCAAATTAATGCAATGTTTTTTTTACCAAGTTTGAAATTCCATCGGTACTGTTTGTCACACGATTTATGATTAGTTGTACTGAATATTGCTAATATTTTTAACTTGGCTGTTATTTTTGGTACTGAAACCTCTATGACAGAATAATTTATCGTATATTTGATACCAGGTTGTATTGTATTGTATGTAAAGTTTTAAAATTGATTTCTTTTGATCTGAATTAAAGTTTTGTTGTTCCATTTCAGCGAATAGGTACGTCTTTTTATGATATTGACAGCTAATATTACAAGATGCCGCATTATATTAAAAAACAACTTGAAACATTTGATTGCTTGCAACTTGAAACATTTAATATTACAAACTTATGCAAACGGACAGAATTACCCAAATTTCATTACGCATTTCAGGATACGTAATATTATTAACAAAATTATATCATCCGAAGTGGCCATAAACTTTGCATTGCAAATTTAACCACTCGACTTGACTACACTATTGGAACGTTGCCCAGTGAGCTAAACCTATTGTCTTGCCAGTCTAGTTGCATGCTTGCATAGAGTTGCATGGGACTGGCAATTCTGGCAATTGCAATCGTTTTGTTAGCCTATTAAGTGCCCAAGTGTATATAGAGCGCTGAAAATAGTGATGTGAACTACACCAATTCCCAATAACATTGTAAGTGGCTGTTATTGGCAAAATTTTTCCATTTTAATTTGCTTTCCCGTCGTTATTCAAACTAGAATAGTGTCTCCTATTTGTGCGTTGTATGTAGTGTAGTCATCAACAGATTTTTTACATCCCCACCAAGGGGCTCGAGCCTACCCTGAATTAGGGCGATTATGCCTTAACCGACCACGCTGGCTGGGGAAGTGCGGGTTGGTCGACTTCACACACAACCTTTGAATTTCTTCGCAGGAGTGTGCAGGTTTCATCACGATGTTTTCCTTTCACTGTAAGAGCATCGAATAAACGTACATATGAATTGGAAATTCGAAAACACATGGATACGTGGTGGGGATCGAGCCCGCGTCTCCCGGATGGGAGGCAGCGGTCCTAGCCACTAGACCACCGACGCTCTTATGTATGTAGTGTATCAGTTCATAATATACGTCACCACCTAAGACCTTGAGCCTATCCAGATGAATTCTAATGCATAGAATACGCTGGCCCACTGCAAATTGGCCGACTTCAAAGCGTTTTTTTTTTGCTATCATAACCAAACGGCATCTAAACGTATTTATCAGTTCTGATTTTAAACATAAAATGTGTTGTCAGATGGCTCAAAATTATAAATTAAAAGCTATAATTTTTACTGTTTATATTTTGATCATGGGAAATTCCTCTTAAAATGCATAAAATATAAATATCCAAGCTCTGCTACGTCATTTATGGGTATCTCATGAGGTTCACGTGATCATAACTCTGCCACGTCCACGCATTGCCGATAGTACCTTTTGGTAATAGTGTAATTTGGTCAAAGGTGCCGCTAAGTATACATTTTTTCTGCGAAGTTTTCAATCAATCAATCAGCTTATTGTTGAAATGGACGTAGGCCTTCCAAGGGTACGCCAAAGCGCACGATCACCCGCTTTCCTCATCCAGCCACCACCAGCGACCTTCCTCAGGTCATCAGTCCACCTGGCAGGGGGGCGTCCCACGCTACGTTTCCCAAGACTTTGTCTCCATTCGAGAACCCGTCTGCTCCAACGCTCATCGGTTCTAAGACATGGATGCAGCATATTTTCAGCGTATCATATTTTTTTGTGTACATGAAAAGTATTTATGAAAAAAAAAAACAAATCGTTGTTACTTAAATTGTAAATATTTAAATACTTTTATGCTACCGATCTTTTCTGGGTCATTCTGCATGTCTCAAATTACTTGATATTATGAAACCATATATATATATATGACCAAACATAACTACGACCAAAACACACTAACTACTAGCAACTGTATCACGTCCGCATAATATCTAGGAGTTGGTTAATCAGTTTAGCGTCCCGTCGCGCTAGTTCCGACAAGAGTTTGGTCCGAGGCGCCTGTTCCAATGATAACGTCCTAAGTTAAACTAACAAGTGTAATTATGTACCCAATAATCACATAATATTTTAAAAGTTCCATTATGTAGTAAATTATTAATACTAAAGCCGCTTTACCTACCTTGTGTTAAAACTTAACCTATGTAAATATTTCTAACATTATTATTTGAATGTTCCTATAAAAAAAGTCCTTACAGAGGGTCGCGAGCCTATAAGTCAATATGTTAATCACTTGAAAGACGTCCACTGCTGGACAAGGCCTCCCCCAAGGATCTCCACAACGACTGTTCCTGCGCTACCCGCATCCAGCGGCTTCCCGCGACCTTCACCAGAGTCAGTTCACTTTGCGGGAGGCCTGCCCATATTGCGCCTTCTGGTGCATGGTCGCTACACCAGGACTTTCCTTCCAAAGCGGCCTTCAGTTCACCAAAAGCATATTATTAATATACCTAGTTCGAGAACGGCCAAGCACCGTCTCCCACCAATCCCAGACACCTCCCACCCCGCAGTTTGAGGACGAATTAGGAGTAGCTATCGTAATAAATTACAATAAAAAAAATTTTTTTGTTACCCCTAAATGTCATTAGTTCAGTCTACAAAATAAACACTAGAAAATTAATAAACTAGACAATTAATGTTTATTCTTAAAACTAGTTACGTGCAAAGTGTGCCAAGGGCCAAACTAATTGCATAGGCCCTCAAAATCTGGATATCAAACATGAAATAACGTTAGTAACCACAACGACCTCAAGACCTAATTTTCGGGACAAACAGACAGACGGACAGAATAATAACCTACGTGCCTCAACGACGTCGCCGGTCACGTACTACGGTATAACCAAGTTACTACGTGAAAACGTAGATATTAGTTTATTACGTACAACGGTGTGAAGATTCGCAAAGGTGATATCAAAGTAAGTATTTTACGTGATCGAATCAGAAATGAGGAGATACGTAGAATGACCAATGTCATCGACATAGCTTTCAGGATAAGTAAGTTGAAATGGCAATGGGCAGGCCATATAGCTCGACGAACTGATAACCGATGGGGAAGAAAGGTTATCGAATGGTGACCACGGGTCGGATTGGACGGCTTCCCACTAGGTGCACAGATGACTTGGTGAAAGTTGCTGGACGTCGGTCGATGCAAGTAGCGCAGGACCGTTCACGGTGGAAACCTATGGGGGAGACCTATGTTCAGCAGTGAACGTCTTCCCGCTGAGATGATGATGATATCAAATTTACTGTAGTTGCTGTGTGCCCGCGTCTATACACTCATTGTTTGTCTTTTACATATATATGTCACCATAAGATTGTGAACGCCGTCAGTTTATAATCTTACTCGCGATATTATAAACTTACGAAAAATTGTGAACTGAAACCCCGAAAAGATGGCGAGATGAGTAACAAGCCTATCGACTGGACTGGTGGGAGCTTGCCCAGGACCGGGAGGAATTGCAGAACAATGGGAGGCCTTTGTCCAGCAGCAAAAATTATGAATATTATATTGCTGTGTTTTTAACTCTCGCTATTTTATTTGCAAAAAAGGTGTTAACAGAAAAAAAACTTTACATAGAAAGACACACATCATTATGTAACAGCACCCCAAAGAAATCGGAAAGAAACGATGGAATATGTATGATTCAGAACCATAAGCTGAATGTATGACCTTTCATTTAGTGGAGACCTGTCACTTACCAGTATAACTTACATTCAAACCATAAAATCAAAAAGAAAAAACTTCATAACCTCTAATTTTATTATAAGCACACACTCACTACCGTAATTTAATATTAAAATTACAATCTGAGACACATATCGTACTGTCACTTCCGTTCGTCAGATGCAAATATAACCTGGTGATATAAATGGGGTGTCTAGACAGCATGCAGGTGATGCATTTAACATGATTATGGATTCAATTGCAACGCTGCAATTCCTAGAGTGCTGCATATTTAAAATCCATGGTAGAGAGAATTAGAAGGTGGAGCTACAAATTGTAAAACCATTTTAGGTGCAGTAGACGTGCTACTAATGAAGTTGTGGAATACTCTATTTTCACATTTATAATAATACTAGCTTTCCGCCCGCGGCTACGCTCGCGCTATGTAAGATTTTCCCGTGGGAATAAGACTTTACCCAGTAAAAAAATCTATGTGTTAATTTAGGATACAAACTATCTTCATTCCAAATTTCCTCCAAATCCGTCCAGTTGCTTAGGCGTGAAAGCGGAACAAACATCCAAACATCCAAATATATTTTCACATTTATAATATTTAGTGTGATGTGATTATAGTGCATGTGATGTGAAATGTGAATGCTTATTTTAATATTGGTTTCTCAGTAACATTTATGTAGTTTCTTATTCTATCATCATCATCATCATCATCATCATCATCATCATGTCAGCCAAAAGATATCTACTGTTAGACAGTGGTTTCCTCTATAGATTTCTATAATGACCGGTCCTTACGGTGCTGCCTAAATTCAGCGGTTTCCCGCGACATTCACCAGGTAAGGTTATATCATCAACAGCTCATAATCGTCCCCACCGAGGGGCTCGAGCCGAATTAAGGCGACAAGCCTTAGTCGACTACGCTAGCCCAGTGTGGGTTGTTCGACTTCACACATAACCTTTGAAAGGTAAGGTTACACACATTCAATTACTTCTAAAACCAAAAATAATTTAACGCATTTTCATTAATGTTCAGTCGCCTAGATAGGTACTACTTTTCAACGGAACACAAAACTTAACTAAAAAGCGTATTTAAAAAAATAACAGTTCCATCTAGTGGATATTTTGAGAACAAAATTAATTACAACTTCTAATCTCAAAACATCATCACCCAAATCTCAACCACTTAAAACATCCGCTTGAACTAAATTAATTATGTGAATATCTCTAGAGCACTTCACCGTCTTCCACTCACAAACACAAGCAAAATTAAATCTATACGAAATAACATTTAGGTACTCACTGAAAGAATCTCAACGTAACATCCTGTAAAAGGTTTACGGATGCACGTATTACATACAATGGCTCATAATTAAATCAACAAAGGCGGGGGCCCGCCGAACATTGTACAACAATAGAATTAATCCAGTTGTCATATAACAAAGAGGATAAAATGCGTTATAGGAACAAAGGCGTAGTGTTGGCGGAAATGTCGGGATCTATTACCGATTTTATTAATTTTGGAAATAAATTAGAAACATTAAAAAAAGTTCTTTGATACAATATCTTTTATTGACACCAAACGGAAACAGAACTGGAAAAACGAACAAAAAATAAAACGAGTCAAAAGGCGACCTTATTGCCAAGGAAGAAATTTCTTCCAGGGAAATTGATCGTGCTTTAAATAAATTATTAAAAAACTAACCTAAATAATATTATGACATGATTTTGAAAGGACCAAATAGTTTACTATGATTTTGATTGTAATTATTGCTCAAATGCAAATAATTTAACGACTAAATTGTAACATTATGAAAACTGTAATTTTGGCCACAGGGTAATCCCTGTGGCGAAAATTACAGACGACGCAGGCTTAGCAGACTTCACGCCAAACTCTTTTAAATTATTGCCTAACCGAGCCTAAACGAAACGTGGTCTTTATATTATATTCTATACTTTCCTCAAGGATAATCAAGATCAGGACATCCCGACTAAAACTGGAATACCAAACGCAAAATGGGACGTGCCACAAAAAGCGGGATATTTACACCAAAACAGGTATACTTAATCCCAGCACTTGATATACCTTTGCACAATAAATTATTCTGAGTAGGTATATTATGTTTATTTTGTTCTTCAGACGAAGAATTTGGTGGCAGGTCAAAGCTTTTGAACGAGTCAGATATTTCTGAAACGCGTTTTGATGAATAATGGCGTGAGATGGTTAGTAGGAATATTATGTTGTTTATGAACAGCTCGTTTCGCACTTCACCTTACTGGTTTAGTTTAAATTAAATTAAATTTTAGATCATGTTAGAAAAAGGATAAAAGGACTTTGGCCCTACGCATGCCCTCCAAAGGTCTGGGATACATTTGTCCCGAGATGATGGTACGTCAAACATAACAACTTCAAAATTCAGCATCGTGAGCCAAACGGCTGATCTTTGAAAGAACATTTTCTTTCCCATTACAAATTACCTATTGCATTCTTGGTTCGAACTTTGAATAAATTAATGGAATATACCACACAAATACACAAAAAAACATACAATTATTACAAGAGTAAAAATATTTCAACAGGCAGCCTTATTTCTAAGAATTTCTTCCAGGCAACCGGTAATTTTGCTGCTGACGATTATAATCATTCTTACCTGCTAGCCATGTATCCTTCAGGCCGGTTGATGGCGGAGTCTTTAGTTCCGGAGTACACGTATACCCTCACATCTGACTTGTACCACTTGATACTGTGCATTTCACCGCAAGAGGCGCCATCTATACGGCAACGCAGTCGCGCTGTGCTGCCCACTATTGCTGACGCGTGATCTGGAGACAAAAAATAATTATTTTAATTTCATTGTTGTTACAGCGACAATAGAAATACACACAGTCTGTGAAAATTTCAACTGTCTACCTATTACAGTTTCAGAGTTACAGCTCGTTGACAGAAGGACAGACGAACTGACAGCGGAGGCTTAGTAGAATCCTGTTTGGCATCCTTTGGGTATGAAACCCTAAGAAAAACTTATTTAAATTAAGTGAATAAGAGTCCACGTTAACGATTAAAACTTTTATTTTCGTTTATTTTATCGAATTTTAAATTTAAGTAAGTGTTTATTATACTTTATTCTATTCTGTTTTGTTAGAAAAATATCCTTTTCAAAGCTCTAAAACAGTATGACCCGAACAATTTACAGGCATAAATCTTAAAATATCAATTTTACTTTAAAAAGGATTAAAATCTCGGTGAATGTATAGCGAAATGTACCTATAGTTCTGTACCGCATATAAAACGTTCACGTCAGTCAAAACTGGATTTAAACCATATGAAAGTTAAAAAAAATATTGAATTATGGTTAATAAAAAAAATCCAGTCTTTTACAAAATGTCAGTATTTAGTATAAATTTTCATGTGAATATATATTTACATACGGAGCCGAGACGTGGAACATGACGGTGAAGCTGGCCCATCGACTACATGTCACTCAGCGAGCCATGGAAAGATCTATGCTTGGTATTTCGCTACGGGATAAAATCCGAAACGAAATCATCCGGCAGAGGACCAAGGTAGTTGATATTGTCCAGAAGTGTAGCAAGCTGAAGTAGCAGTGGGCTGGCCACGTCTGTCGCAGAACCGACGAGCGTTGGAGCAGACGGGTTTTCGAATGGAGACCACGCCTCGGGAAACGTATTGTGGGACGCCCCCCTGCCAGGTGGGCTGATGACCTTCGGAGGGTCGCTGGTGGTGGCTGGATGAGGAAAGCGGGTGATCGTGCGCTTTGGTGTGCTTTTGGGGAGGCCTACGTCCAGCAGTGGACTGCAATGGGCTGATTGATTGATTGATGTGAACATATAAATCATATAATAGAATATATTAATTAGTACAATATTGTATATTGAACGGATTTGTATGAAAGTTTTGGAATAGAGATTGTTTGTAACTTGGAATAACACATAGGATACTTTGTATAGGAAAAAGTCTTATTCCCACGGGAAAATGTAATGAAAATGTACCGCTAGTAAATCATATTTGTGAAATTTCGTTTGGATATAACGTAGGAATAAAAGCATTGTTTAGTTGATATTCCTGGAAATAAACATTGTATCATTTTAGAAAATAAATAAGTTTCCTTTATTAATTTGAATATAGCAACGTAATAAAGAACTGAAATCCTTTGATCCAGATATTGGAAAAAGCTTTGGTTTTTAGTATTCCCGGAATTGTAACGTCTTTATGAAAAGAGAAACACGTAGAACGAAGTATTTTTCTCGAAGAGTTCGAAGAGTTTTTTGCACAACGTAGATGAGTGAGGATTAAGTTTTTTTTTAATTCATTGCCGAAAAATATGGGATTAAAATTTGGATCGAAACACGCCTTTTTTTTCTAAAGAGTTCTTAACATGGGTAATGGTGCTCGGTTGGGCTGGCTGGTGATGGCAATAGCCGTCCCAAAGCTGGTTCCTCCCGGGGAGTCGTGGGAGCCCTGGGCTCTCTTATGCCAGAAGCGGAGAGAACATTTAGGATAGACTTCGCACAACTCACCCACCGAGGGAGGTACGCGGAACAACTGGGCTGATGTGATGATATCATGAAAGGGGTAACCATCACGACTGGGATTAAGGGTGAAATACCCATAGTTCCTAATTATAGAGCAGTTCACCCGTCGGCGCTCCCCATCATACATACATACATACATAACATATACCGGGTGTCCAAAAAAGGTATTTGAACTTTTAAATATCAATAAATCGTCTTAATGAGGGTAGATAGCAAAAACAATTATAATGTCATTCGTGGAATTTATTGGAAATTTAGTTGAAATGGATTTGTATACCGGAGCTCAGCGCGCATTTTGTGTAAGAGCTTATTATCAAAACAATAATTCGATAAAAACAGCTCGCGCGCAGTTCAATTTATGGGACATTTATTTATCTCCCAGTGCGAATATCATTAGAAAGTAGATTATGACGTACTGGACGTCATTTGAACAGCATATTTTTTTTGTCGTTAACTTTCCATTGTATTTACTTTTTGCAAATAGTAATAAAATTATGAAATGATATATTTTTCGTATATAATTTTTGGATATAAACTGCCAACCCCCTTTTTGGACACCCTGTATATGCTGATATATTACCGAAATGTGTAAAATAGGAAATGAAGATATGAATCGATTATTGTTGAAAAATCTTATTACGGCTAATCAAACATAAAAATATAATTCTCCCACGTTCTTATCGAATCTCGACCTCAATTTTCACATATTTATTGACATTTGAATTGCACACACCGACCCTCGTTTTGACCCTATAAACGAGGGTCAAACGATTACACATTATCTTTGTAATATCCACAGATCTTTTATTACATTTGTAATTGCATTGGTTTAAAGGAGAATGTTACAATGTATGAAATTATATCTGCTTCAGGGCCAGAAAAAGCTAAAATAATAATGTCTGCTTCTAGATAAAGGTATTTTAAACGTACCTATTTCATGGAGACTAAAATTATATCTTTTAACGAAAATATGTTATTTTTATATTTTTTAGTTTCGTTAGACGTCCAAAAAGTTTAAAACCTTTTTTCAGTGTTTTGAAAAGTTTCTTCAGTGTTTAAGTAAATATAGGTAATACGTGCAAATACTATGATCTTTATTCTAATTTTTTTTACTGCCGATTCATAAATGAATAGGTACTGGAATAAATAATAGGTGGCCTACTAAACTCACCCTAGGCATTTTAGAATACATATTACATCTGGATTTTTTTTTCATTTTGTATTCCACAAGCTTTTTTCATTGTGTATTCAGATATGCAATAGCAACTTACTTAATTTTTTTATATTTTAGCTTTAAGCAAGCCGTGTGGTGACGGCAGAGTGGAATACATTTGTCACCAACCCCTACTCTTCCCGTGGGTGTCGTAAGAGGCGACTTAGGGACTACACATTGAACAGGGAACGGGCAGCAGCGCTCTCTGATACAGTAACCTTTTAATCTGCTATCTCCAACCCGCCTGCCAAGCGTGGAGATTATGGCAACACCTAACACCTAAGTGGAGGAGGCTCATAGTCCAGCAGTGGACTGTAACGGGCTGTTGATTTGATTTTTTGATTTGAAGCTATTTAGACGATGATGGACACGTAGAACTGAGTCCACTATGTGAATTTTATTACACCACGAAACTATTCGATTCAGAGTATATGAATTTGACATATTTGACAATTTCTTATATTTAAAGCCTAGTTTAAATTTAGCCATTTTCTTATGCCCTTTTTTTCTCTCTCTCTCTCTCTCTCTCTCTCTATGATAAACTCTCACACGTGTGTACCAGATAACAAATGAACAAAGTTTTCTCATAAAAAACTCCATACAAAAGGGTTTTCGTATAATTTGAAAAGTTGTTCGCAGTGATAACGAGATTATGATGAACACGGTTTCTATATCAAGTTGTTTTTGTTTGTGGTTAGTTTTTATTTTTTATATTCTTCTTGGCATCAATGATAAAACTTTGTTTTGGGCCCAGTACTTTACCACAGCCACGGCGCGCTGGGCAATGCTAAATTTCGCATTTTTGCCGAAAAAAGCTTGCTTGCTTTGCTTGAAAAAGGCCGTTAATATTCCCTATTTAAATGTTTAACCTTCAAAAAATAAAGAGATGAGTTAGGTAGGAGTTTGGTTCGTTTGTCTGGTTATTTTCTGTATAAAAATTGGTTTTAATTGGTGCAGTTTTAAGTTGTTGAACTTGATGAAAATCTGATATAACGTTTTTTAAAAACTATTACGAAGTTGCGTTGAACACATTACATGTACTGACGCTACATTGTGTACAAAATATTTACTATGTTGGTTTTATTACATCTGGATTACCCAACTAATAGTTGGCTGTGTTGCCGGCTTTAAATTTAATAAAAATCCAGCACTTTCAAGCTTAAAATATGACGCCGGGTTTTAAAAGATTTTTAGAACTTTGTACAATATTGTGGACACTTAAGAAAGGATCTCCAGCTGAATCGGTTCTGGGCTCAAAAAAGATGAACCAAAGACACACTGAATGGTATGAAACGTGGTTCATTGTGTACGTTCGGGATTTTTTATCTTACTTTGCATTAATTCATAACCTCAACATCATTTTTCGTATTTCATAGAAATATTTAGGTACCTACTAAGTTATTTATAAATTCAAGCAAATTATGAAAGGGCTTTGCGAGATAGTGGTAAGAATAATAACACAATGTCAATATCAACCCAACTAGAGAGTACCACGCTTACATACTCTTAAGGGTTAGGACCCATGACAATTCTCAGTTTTTGAAGGCCTAAGGCTCGTAAACGAGCAAGCAGAAAATTCCAGAAAACATATATATTAAACTTGGATATAACCTTTATTCCGCGCAGACTGATTTTTATTAAAAACGTTAAATACTATACCAAAAACGCCATTAAAGTTGAGCAGTTCCTATTGTTAAATTCGCTACTGCTTCTAAACTACAACAGACGCGGGCACGGTTCCTACGGGATATTATTGGCAACTTATTTATCTTTCATCCGCGCAAAAAAAAAATCACAGGTAGTTCAAGAAAAAACTAAAAAAAATCGAGTTTTTCGCACGATTCCTGCGCAGTGTCGGACGTAACTACCGTGAAGCATCGCACTAAATAACGTTTATACGTTATTTCTGTAGTGCGTCGGTTGAACTTTCAACTAAAGCGCGTTGAGTTGCTTATTTTGCCATTGTATGCCCCTTAATAAGAAAATCTCTTAACATTAACTATTATATAGTTCTAAAACCTACGTCTTAACGTGCTTTCCAAACCACAGAAAGTTTTCTTTTAGACTTGAAATTTTTATTCACATTGCCATTGAATAAATCGTTTCACTTGGCAGGTAATAAGATTCATAATTCATCAATTCATGCCAAGCCGAGGCCGCTTGCCAGTATTTCGTGAAAAAGCTAATTTTCCTCATGAACTCCTCGCCTGCTTGGTATTCGAGTGGAAGGCTGCAGGACATAGATTAGGCACTTTCATCGCTATCTCAAATAAAATATTAGGCTCTAAAGTTAATTTATCTTTGTACAAACGGCCGAATATAACTTCAGTTTTTGTGCGCGGTAAAAAGATTTGTGACAACTGTAAAATAGAAACTCAATCATCATCAACATCAACGGCCCGTTACAGTCCACTGCTGGACTTGAGCCTCCTCCACTTAAGTGGAGGGTTTTGTTATAATCTCCACGCTTGGCAGGCAGTTACTGTATCAGAGAGCGTTGCTGCCCGTTCCCTGTTCAATGTGTAGTCCCTAAGTCGCCTCTTACGACACCCACGGGAAGAGTAGGGGTTGGTGACAAATGTATTCTACTCTGCCATCACCACACGGCTAGAAACTCAATAAAAAAATAAAAATACGTAACTCTCCTTTTGGGCAGTCGGATCAAATGAAAACGAACAAATTATTATTATTTATATCACCAGATTAAAAAAGTATTTTTTTATTATATTTAAAATTATCATTAGTAATACTGTACAATTAGATACCTAATATTTCGTGTCATACGATGCCAATTGGTCAGCCATTCGATAACACTATCCACATGAAATAAATAAAGAAACACACATATCTACCAAGTAAACAAGCGCGAAACCCTAAAAGTGTTTATAATAAAGAAACAAAACAAAATTATAGTCATTGTCAGATCAGATAGTATACAATGGCGAGGTCTCCTTTACTGTATTGTCCAATTTCTAATGATGTCTTAGAAATATGTCTTTTATTTATTTATTTATTTAGGATCATCGACATCATATATATTACACATTGATGGAATAGTAACAATAGAGTTTTAGACTGATACGTGTATGACACTTAAAGATGAACACAACATTCAAATAATATAATAATAGAGCTTAATTAAACAAATATATAGAATTAAATTATAGTGAGATCAGGGAATTATATGAACTAAATTTTATTAGTAGTACTAGTAATAACATACTTTGTAATTAAATTTCTGTTTGTCTTAAGTGGAGGAGGCTCATAGTCCAGCAGTAGACTGTAACAGGCCGTTAATTTGATTGATTTGAAATTTATGTTTCGGCGTAGTGTGAATGTCTTTTTACGTTTCAAAAACAACTTTACTTTGGACTCCTCTTCGCGAAGTTTTACAATTACTTCCGCACGGAAAACTTGATGAGTAATTGTGTTCAAAATTAAGACTATTTAGGGCCGAATTTCAACAAGAATCACTCGTAATAAAATATTTAAAAAGAATTTAGATAAATTTAACAATCTCCATCTTTTTAAACTTGTTGAAAAATAAATATATTTTTTCTAACGGACCTAACTGCTATTTCTTCCAATAATGTGGTAATATAGCAGACGAGGACTTCAAAAATAAAGAACGTTAAGCTTCATCAACAGCACATATACGTCCCCACCGAAGGGCTCGAGCCTACCCTGAACTAGGGCGATTAGGCCTCAGTAGACCACGCTGGCCCAGTGCAACCTTCATCACGATGTTTTCGTTCATATTTCGTTCGATGTATAACCGTACATATGAATTCGAAATTCGAAAACACATTGGTACGTGGTGGAGATCAAACCAGCGTCTCCCGGACGGGAGGCAGCGGCCTTAACCATTATACCAACGGCGCTCTTAAGATAAGCTTAGAGAACCTCAATTATTCTTAACAACAACAACGGCCCGTTACAGTCCACTGCTGGACTATGAGTCTCCTCCACTTAAGTGGAGGGTTTTGCCATAATCTCCACGCTTGGCAGGCGGGTTGGAGATCGCAGATTAGAAGGTTACTGTATCAGAGAGTGTACGTTACCGTACATTAAAAACACAGTTTGTAATGCAATAAACAGGTTTATTTTAAATAATATTATATTTATGCAGAGCTACGTTCGTTTGTGAGAAAAGCAAAAATGGAAGAGAGAGTGAATGCATTTTACAGAATGAACTAAGTATTATTACAATGTTGCCATTTCATGTTTTCAAACAGAGAGCGCTGCTGCCCGTTCCCTGTTCAATGTGTAGTCCCTAAGTCGCCTCTTACGACACCCACGGGAAGAGTAGGGGTTGGTGACAAATGTATTCCACTCTGCCGTCACCACACGGCCAATTATTCTTATATAAATATATAATATCGATAAATACTAATAGCGAATGAATCACACTAATATTATAAATGTGAAAATATATTTGGGATCATGATCATCATGTGGGTTGTAAGGTCGACAACCGACCTCACAAACCCTGGTGTCAGTGTTAAACAGCCGCCAAAGGCCACTGACTTGGCTCATGTAACGACTTTTTTTTTTAAATCAGATGATTCAGCCAGCAATGTTCTAACCAAACTGGGGAAAATCTTACAAAGTGATTTTTGCTTGATAGTATTTGGGATGTTTAGATGTTTGGATGTTTGTTCCGCCTTTACGCTTAAAGTACTCAAAGGATTTGGATAAAATTTGGAATGGAGATAGTTTGTAACCTGGATTTACACAAAGGTAACTTTTTGCTTGAAAAGTCTTATTCCCAAAAACGCGAGCGTAGACGCAGGCGGATCGCTAGTTCGATAGTAAATTAATAGCTCTAAAGTTTAAGTGTTAAGTATGAAATCGGGTTTTAATGCTTTCGAATAAACATGAACCTAACTTGACTCTTCTTACAGTGATTGTAACTAATACATTTCCTCTTGAATAGAACTTTACTAATTTAATTTTGAGGCTCTTTTTTTACAATACGGACGTATTTTTGTTCTGAATATATTGAGATTTATAGATTATTAACGAAATATCTAATAATTTATAAATCAGAAAATTAAAAATTTTGTCGACCGTTCACAGAGCTTGGTGGCATAATTGGTAATGCGCCTGTTTCTGACCCGGATAGCCAAGAAGATGCAGGTTCGAGTCCTGTTCAAGATCGATAAAACTTTTCATTTTCTGCTTTATAATAATTATTATATATTGAGGTTTGTCTGTCTTTAGCCCCTATTTTTAGTATTTCTCCTAGCAAGCTTTTAAAGATCGTATCTTCCTTAAATAGCATAACTTTTTCCACTTGTGCCAAAACATAACAACACAACATCCTCTACTCCACGTTATAAAAATTATACGTCTCATGAATTTCGCCAAAAATATGCCCTATTAACTGCCAAGTCCTGAATCTCTAACTTGTGCAGTAACATTCAACGGGTAGTGCCAAAAGGCCGGGAACTTTGCGAATTAGCCGAAAATTTATCTAGCGGTGAGGATGTTAATGTTGCGGATAATATTCCCCGCCCGGACGTTTCGTATTATATCGGAAATTTTACTTGGTACGCAACTTTTTAGTGCCATATTACACCGATTTGCGTTTTAGTATAATGTTTTGCTATATTATGTAAGAGCGTCGGTGGCTAGGGCCACTGCCTCCCGTCCGGGAGACGCGGGTTCAATCCCCACCACGTACCAATGTGTTTTCGAATTTGAAATTCATATGTACGTTTATTCGACGTTCTTACGGTGAAGGAAAACATCGTGATGAAACCTGCACACTCCTGCAAAGATATTCAATGGTTGTGTATGAAGTCGACCAACTCGCACTGCGCCAGCGTGGTCGAGTAAAGCTTTATCACCCTAATTCAGGGTAGGCTCGAGCCCCTTGGTGGGGACGTATAATTATGAGCTGCTGATGATAATATGTAGCAGAAAAAAACTATTGAACGCACGCGCAGCACCATTCAAATTGTATTCAATTTGTCGTTTAAATTTTTACTGAATATCAGTAATTTGAAAATTTTGAATTTCTTATTGTCTATTACCTTTTTGTAGTTAAAAATTATTTAATAAATATGCCTTTATACCTTAGCTGTTAAATTTTTTATGTTACGTTAAAATAGCTGAATGGATTTGAATGAAATTTGGCACACAGGATTTGAACTATAACTTACACATATTTTTTACGGGAATAAGGCATATTCCCACGGGAAAATTCTTCTTTAATTCACAATGCGACGATGGACCACTGGTGGATGGAGTTATATAATTATGAGGTTAAAAGAATGTGAAAAAAAAAAAACTTTATAAAAAAAACAGATGAAAATGACGAAAACTCACCTAGTTCTGCTCTCTTTCTAAGCCCATCTTTTTAGAAGATTTAAAAAGAAAAATCGTAAATATCCAACCAGGTCTATCGCAAAAATCTCCCTAGGCCATAAAATAACAGTGACATTTAACCTTTTAAAAACTATTGCAATAAAAAAGAAATATTCCCGCTAAAAACGAAAGAAGTTCCGCAGTAAATGTGCTGGCCTGTAATTGGCTGGAGATTTATCGCCCTCTCTCTCTTCGGGCGTCTTCGGGAAGCATCGGGAAAGTTCGGGAAACTTTGACAACTACTTTTATGTGATTCGGAAGTTTTTAAGTGACATTTATTTGTAGGGTAGTTCGGTGATGGAGTGTCGTCATTTTCTGGATTGATTATTTTGAAAGTTGGTGTATTATACGTTCGGATCACATTTTAACCTTGGCCGTGCGCCGATAAAAAAGAACGAGAAAAACTTATATATGTTTCTTTGTTTTCCATAAATTAACATATTTTTCTTTAACCAGACTGATAAATTCTTCTCCATATGGTGGGTAAGGTCAACGACGGAACTCACTTTACACTTTTTGTTAGAGTACATCTATTTACTATAAGTACTTGGGTGACCGAGCTTTCCTCGTGCCATCTGTTGAAAAACTTTCGGACAAAAATTTTTATTTCTGTCATTTTTGTAATTAAAAATTAAATGAAAGAATAAAAAAGTAAATAACAAATACAAAAAGAACAAAAAACATATTCTTATGTGGATACGAACCTATGACCTACGGTTTCACAGTCTCGCTGTTCCCTAACAGAGCTATCGTGTCGTTGTGAACGGTGGTGAAATTTCCTGTCTCTTTTAACGTTATGGCGGCGTACTAATTCTTTTAAGCCTGAAAAAACGAAGAAAACACATTTCACTAAGAATGAAACCTAGCTGGATGGATTTTTCGCCCCCGAGACCCTCTATATACCAAATTTCATCGAAATCGTTGCAGACGTTTCCGAGATTCCCAATATATATTTATATAGGTATATATATACAATAATTGCTCATTTAAAGTATTAGATAATATACATTGTAAGCGACAGCTCTACATAGACCTGTCACATAAAAATTCTATTTTCATTTTGAAATTGTAATAATACCCAACAAAACCACTAAAAGTAAATAATTTCCGGGAATATGAGAGATGTCCCCACATATTTATTTATTTATTTAATATTAAAAAGAACCATGAGCTGATGAGCTATCATAATCTCTCACTTACATTCTAAATAATTGATGCCTCTTATGACAATCAAATCTTAAAAGCTTTGACACATCACAAAGAATATAAAAGACTCATATTTCTTTACCAAATCTTGGTAAGCAACAAAAATTGCATTTTCTGGGCACAAATAAATCGGTTTCGCCGGTGAAATCCGGACTGAGGCGGAACTGCACAAAATGGCGCGAATTCTTGACGGCCACTCGGGTGACACAGTATTACCTGTATTTTATAGTAACGATAGCAGAAAAAGATCGAATAACACTAGTACAAAACGCAATCAACATCAACGGCCCGTTACAGTCCACTGCTGGACTATGAGCCTCCTCCACTTAAGTGGAGGTTTTTCCCTTAATCTCCTCGCTTAGCAGGCGGGTTGGAGATCGCAGATTAAAAGGTTACTGTATCAGAGAGTGCTGCTGCCCGTTCCCTGTTCAATGTGTAGTCCCTAAGTCGCCTCTTACGACACCCACGGGAAGAGTAGAGGTTGGTGACAAATGTATTCTACTCTGCCGTCACCACACGGCTAAAACGCAGTATTCTCCGCAAAACTATAATATTTAAAGAAAATAATCTTAAAAGACAGACTTTGTTGTCTGTAGGGTTTTTTACGGTTAATACACTTAACCGATTTTAATATTTATCACACTAATAATAATTATAAATATGAAAGAATATTTAGATGTTTAGATGTTTGTTCCGCCTTCACGCCTAAATAAAAGTACTCAATGGATTTAGATGATACATATTTGGAATGGAGATAGATTGTGACCTGGATTAACACATAGGATACTTTTTACGGGAAAAAGTCTTTATCCCACGGGAAAATCCGCTAGTAAAGCCATAAATTAACTTAATATTATATTGATGAAATTTGGTACAAAGATATATTGTTACCCAAGGTTGGAAAATGATGTTATTCTTATTCTCGTGAGAAACAATACAAACGGACAGCTAGTTTGAGTATAAATTATTTGTAAAAGATACATTATTTCATCATTAGCTTAAAATGATCTAAACATTTTTCTTTGCCTTCCGATTAAAAATTCAGTATAGGAATAGCATGTAGCCTTTAATTAAATTGTACCATACAAAAATATTCTGCCGCACAATTGAAAAAAAATATAAAAGGTTATACTAATGTTTGTTTAGGCCAAATTGGTCTCAGAGAGAGCATTCTGTGTTTTTTTTAATTACCGTTCTAGTTTAATATCACGCAGAATTTATAGCAATGTTTAGTTACACTTTTGTTCTGTTTGTTCTGTTATAATAACCCAAAAAATGTCTGAGTGAGTAGAATTTATGGCTATAACAATTTTTGTGAATTTGTTTTTTCTCTTTTTTAAATTAAGATAAAACCATTTCATTATTAAATATAAGATAAAATTTATATGAAACCATTCAATTTGCATGCGAAGGTATAACCACTTTTATATTTTTTTAACGTCACAAGAGTCTTTATTTTATTTATTTTTATTTACTAGGGAAACATACAGTCATAAATGCTTATGTCTACGACAATATTACTGAACAGACCACGAGAAAGCTTAATAGTAACAGGTCATTTACCTACTTAGTAATAGTTTAGGTTAGTAAGGTTGTGTACAGAAAGTAACCGCTAAGGTATAAAATTAAATTTAATGAACATAACAGCATTAACATTGTCAGTTTCGAAATAAGATATCACCAATTCGAGATTTAAAACTACCAAGGGACAACTCGAAAATGTCTACATCTGAAAACCGCCGATTATATTCATCCAAAGCACGCCGAAAGAAGTCTTTCGTTCATTCATTCATTCTTTTTCCAAGTCAATAAGAGGGCTTATTTGTGTGGTCTGGTCGTCATTCTGTCTGTTTGTCTGTCTATTAAAATAATGAAAGAATGAATTATGAATAAAAATAACAAATACAATAGTTATGATAAAATGCAAGCGGGTGTAAATAGCAATATTTTCTTATTTTGTTGCACTTATTCTGCAGTCAGTACCCACAGCAAACTTCGCGAAAGTGTCGCCAGCACCTGGGGGCACAATTTCCGTGGCGACTGGCAACCCTCGCGCGATTTTCATATTGTGTTGTATCCTTTGATGAATGGCCTCAAAATACCCTCCAAATACCCCCTCCCCCTCCTCTCTGAAGGATAAGTGCACTATTTATTTGCTCGTCTATCATCGTTGGAAAAATAATGGAGTTAAAGTGAAGTTTTTGGATAATATGTGAAGTTTGTGTCAGTAGACGGCGTTGAGAAATAAATAATATTTGAATATTAAATTCAAACAGATTACTTAGTTACGTTGTTCACATAATATGGATAAAATTATTGAGAAAGAAATATAATTATGATTATAAACGGGATATTTTCCGTGGTTAATCATCATCATCATCATCGTGTGGGTTGTAAGGTCGACAACCGACCTCACAAATCCTGGTGTCAGTGTTATAGAGCCGCCAAAGGCCACTGACTTACTCATGTAACGACTAGATAGTATGCCTTTCGAAGCACGGAATCATCTTTTCGGACAATCAGGTGATTCAGCCTGCAATGTCCTAACCAAACTACGGAACGTCTCACAAAGAGATTTTTGCTTGACAGTGTCCCCACCGGGAATTGAACCCGGAACCTCCGTAATGGGCGTCGAAATCTCGACCACTCGGTCACGGAGGATGTTAAGTTATAGTGTAATATTATACAACGTGTAAGCGAAATAGCGCAAAACTTTTCTACCATCAGTCAGCCCATGAAAGGCCATGGCAGGGTAAGAAAACATCTTGTGCCTTAATAGCTTCTCGGCCTGATTTTTTTTCTGATGATAGGTTACGCCGTTAGTAAGTGCTATACGAAATTTCAGTATCCTCTTTTTATTTTCGAAAAAAAAAATAAGAAAAATTATAAATAAGAAATTGAAAAATGTTAACACTTATTTTTTTTTATATATATATATAATATGGAATGTTATGCGGCTAGGTGTATCATAAATGTGTAAAGCACGAAGTAATTCGTTTTATTAAAGCGGAAATATTCATGAAAAATAATATTCCTTATTTATTTATTTTCTTCGAAAAGAAGAAGAGGTGGATGCTAAGATTTTGTATAGCACTTACTAATAGCGTGGCCTATCATCAGAAAAAAAATCAGGCCGAGAAGCTATTAAGGCACAAGATGTTTTCTTACCCTGCCATGGCCTTTGTTGTAAAACAATATACTTATATAGCCTTTGCACTTGTTATAACTCTTATTATAGCACTACATCACAATGAGGTGATTTTAGAAAGCAAAATAAAAAAATATGTGCCAGTAAATAAGTCAAGTCAAAATTATTTATTTCCATAGGATGTTATTACATCACTCAGATCCGTCATTACATTTTTTTGGGTGAGTTCACTAACACAATGGCGGAATGTGTGGAGAAGAACTCACTGGAGAAACTCCTCAGTCGTCGCATCTTTTGCGTTTCCTTTTTTTAATAAAATATTGTCAATTACAAAATTGATGCTTTTTATATATCGAAAAAGCCTGCTACTGAATAAATCAATTTCCATGGACATCTGTCCTCTAAGTAATCAGATATTCTAAAGAAACCTTTTTTATAAATTTAAAAAAAAGATTGACACGTCCTGTATGTAGTTTATAAAGTATTTTGAATTTTAACGACTCTGAATTTAATTAACATTTTAATCTTTCACCCGAAACTAAACCAGTGAACTCCAGTTAATTATTCTATAACACCTCAACTGTGTAACTAGTTTAGTTAAATTTAGCTGGACATCTAACTACCTTCGTCAAAAACTTCATTTAAATAAACTTTAACTTTGCCCGTTAAATTATGAAATTACGGGATTATCCTACAAGCTCCACCATAAGCGGTCCCACTTGTGACTTATCATGGAAAATAGCACGCAAGGGGAGATTTCATCAACACCTCATATACGTCCCCACCGAGGGGCTCGAGCCTACCGTGATTTAAGGCGAGCAGGCCTTAGTCGACCACACTGGCCCAGTGCGGGTTGGTCGACTTCACACACAACCTTTGAATTTCTTCGCAGGAGTGTGCAGGTTTCATCACTATGTTTTCCTTCACCGTAAGAGCGTCGAATAAACGTACATACGAATTCGAAATTCGGAAACACATTATTATGTGGTGGGGATCAAACCCGTGTCTCCCGGACGGGAGGCAGCGGCCCTAGCCACTAGACCACCGACGCTCTGGGGAGATTTACAATTAACTACTGAACGGATTTGGATGAAATTTGGAAGGGAGATAGTTCGTACCCTGGATTAACATATGGAATACTTTTTATGGGAGAAGTCTTATTCCCACGGGAAAATCTTACATAACGCGAGCGAAGCCACGGGCGGACAGCTAGTTAGGAATAAAATCTTTAAATAGGTTCTCGCTGTTTTGAAGACATGTAAATAAAAATTTCTTTTAGGGGTTTAACTTTTTCGCAACAAGATGCTCTATTAATTTACGGCCGTGTCAATCTGTATTAAACTTAAAACTTTATTTCGAAAGTTAGCGAGTCAAACCACTACATTACAGAAGTTTACAACAAGGTTAACACAATTTATTCATCATCATCAACATCAACGGCCCGTTACAGTCCACTGCTGGACTATGAGTCTCCTCCACTTAAGTGGAGGGTTTTGCCATAATCTCCACGCTTGGCAGGCGGGTTGGAGATCGCAGATTAAAAGGTTACTGTATCAGAGAGCGCTGCTGCCCGTTCTGTGTTCAATGTGTAGTCCCTAAGTCGCCTCTTACGACACCCACGGGAAGAGTAGGGGTTGGTGACAAAAGTATTCTACTCTGCCGTCATCACACGGCACACAATTTATTATACCTACATAATTACGGCCATAACCTAAAAGGAGGGTAAATAACTAAATTTTTGCGCAAATAAGCAGGAGAACGCTCTAAATTAAAATCCTCTATTTACTTACGTCTCACGTTCGTTATTATACGTAGTTATGTTTGTTTGTTTGTTTGTTTGCCAGGGGCAGCTCTAATTGGCGCGCAAACAACGTTACACATTCATGGAGACTTACATTAATCTCGGTAGGGAGGGGACGTGATGTCGATAATTTTGTCGATGAAGTAAATGTTCATGATTTGCCTGCGTCAATTCGATGGATGGCCTGCATTCTAGTCATTAGTTTCTCTCATCGAGATATAGAGGTCACTTTTAGCACAGCGTAGTCAATGATGGTCCTAATTCAAGAAAGGCTTGAGCCCTTCATTTGCCAACAATTTATATCTAAAAAGTGATTTAATTTTTAATAGCCTATAGTTGAGGATACGTATTTTGACCAAAGTTTGTTCAAACGAACTCAACACTTTTATTCAAGATAACAAATTAAACTAAATTAAACTTATGTTCAAATATTTACTATTTCCAATGATTTTGTTTGTAATCTACTTCATATTTTAAGCTTAGAAGATTACGAGCGTGATTGATAGATTACAGATGAACTCAATATTACCCGAGATTAGATCTTGACGATAAAAATTCTAAGACAGTCTTTATCGACAAACTAAGCTCATCACTAGCCAACAGCTAAGCACACAGCCTCCTATACACGCTCATATTTCAACCCGACCGGTAACTAATCGACATATTGTATTTACTTACCATATTGTACTACTGTTTGATCCAAACGTTGCTTGAGACTAATTACTATTGTAATCCTACTCAAATGTTATGATCCTTTACAAGAATTGATGGTTGATATTTGGTCATTTTCTCCACAGAAACATAACAGAATTGGTCAGATTTTGTATTCATTTTCACCGAGGTTTTAAAGTCTACAACCAGACCTCACAAATCCTGATGTCCGCGTGTTATGGAACTGCCAAAGGGACATGTATCTTGAAAACGACTTACCATGAATAGATAGCTGGGTTCAACGATTTAACGTGCCTTCCGAAACACGACATAATCTTTCCTTTTGGACAATCAGGTGATTCAGCCTGCAATGTCTTAACCAAACTGGGAAAATTCTCTAAATATTTATTTTATTTTATTATTTATTGTACACAAGAACAATACAAAAGAAAATACGAACATAAAGAAAAACGACACAACAGGCACTGCTTATTTCTAGAGAAATGTCTTCCAGTAGACCTAGGAAGAGAGAAATCTGGTACATGAAAGTGAATAAAACGTGCACAATAATTTAGATGTTATCCTACTAATATTATAAATGCGAAAGTTTGGATGTTTGATGCCGAATCACGCTTGAACCACTGGACGGATCGGGATGAAACTTGGCACACATGAAGGTTAGGTCCTGCAATAGGACATAGGCTGCTTTTTACCGCGGGAAAACACTTCATTCCTACAGGAAAAATCATTAAACGCAGGTGAAACCGCGGGCGGAAAGCTAGTATAATATATTACGTAATACATACAATCTATTTAGGTTCGTTACAAAAAAAAACAATTCTAAGTAAAATATAATTTAGGTACCTAACTTTTGTGTGTCTACGTCATCTATAGCTTAAAACCTCAGTCAATAGAGCTAGACGGTGTGGTTACTAGTGTAGTCTAGCAGCTGACACACGATGATAGATGTTAGTTCGATTCGAAGGTGGTGAAGATGACGTAGAAGTCGGCCGAGTCTTTCAAAATGCGTGTCAAAGCGCATTTCCTAAACTCTGTCTCCTCATCCTAATTATTCAATTATTATATTTATTTCTTTCCTCTCACTCACATCTATATAAATAGTGATAAGTATATATTAGTATATTCATATGTTATCTATATTATATAATTATATCTTTTATATATTTATTTTTTATTTTAGTAAACTTATATGTAACGTTCTATGTATTTTAAGTACTGATATTTGTATGTAGTTTATTATAGGAAAGTAGCCACCAACCCGCTCTGCTCTTTCTCTTTTTTACCGCTTTCTCTTAACCAAAGGTTGCCTGGAAGAAATTGCTACCTTAGCAATAAGGCCGCTTAATTGACTCAACTAACTGTAAAAATGTTTTCTTGTAATTTTGATTGGTGTCAATAAAGAATATTTGTATTGTATTGTAGAAGATGTAGCTTTAGAGAGGTAGCGTGGCAGAAGAAAACAGGGTTCAGTCCAGATAGTTGCACACACGATTTATTAGTACTCATAAGAAATTAACGTAACAGTTTTAAAAGCTTACTTTCAAATAAAATACGGTCAATGAGATGATCACAGTCTGATGTCTCGAGGTGGAATGAGGAAATTTTGATGAAAATGACAGAACCGAAACGGATGAATTCGAAATTTGAAAATAAGTTGAAGACGAATGATGAGACTGCCAGTACTTAAAAGTACTGAATTGCCAGAAACAAAATAGCAGAAGATGGTAGGATAGCAGTACTGCTACACTAGAATATACCAAATAATAACATGTTGTATTAACCTACCAATAAACAATTTTAAATCCATTTTTTAGGGTTCCGTAGCCAAATGGCAAAAAACGGAACCCTTATGGATTAGTCATGTCTGTCTGTCTGTCCGTCCGTATGTCACAGCCACTTTTTTCGGAAACTATAAGAATTATACTGTTGAAACTTGGCAAGTAGATGTGAACCGCATTAAGATTTTCATACAAAAATAAAAAAAAAACAATAAATTTTGGGGGTTCCCCATACATAGAACTGAAACTCAATTTTTTTTTCATCAAACCCATACGTGTGGGGTGTCTATGGATAGGTCTTCAAAAATGATATTGAGGTTTCTAATACCATTTTTTTCTAAACTGAATAGTTTGCGCGAGAGACACTTCCAAAGTGGTAAAATGTGTGTCCCCCCCCTGTAACTTCTAAAATAAGAGAATGATAAAACTAAAAAAAAATATATGATGTACATTACCATGGAAAATTCCAACGAAAATTGGTTTGAACGAGATCCAGTAAGTAGTTTTTTTTTATTATTAAAACATCGATCAAAGTTACAACAAACTACAAGAACTTTTATGTTACTTGCTGCTACGGAACCCTTCATGGGCGAGTCCGACTCGCACTTGGCCGCTTTTTATAATATTCACCTTCAACGTCTTAAACCAAAACGAGACGAGAAAGTTTTTAAAAAGAATCTTAAATAAAAGTTTGTTTGAAAAAGTTCTGAACTCATATTAATCATGTTTTCCAGAGTTTTATTTCTTTTAGATGCTAATTTTAACGTTTTACTGCTAGGATTACCAGCAAATTTTAGTTTTTCTAAAAATTTACTAACTTCAAAGTTGCCAGTAGTTTACTGACCACTACATACGTTGCGTACCTTGCGAAGCACAGAAGACATTTTACTTTTAAACGATCTAAATAATAATTAAATTTCTTTAGAAGTAAAATAACGTATTTTATTTATCCCACTTCTGTTACAAGACGTCTAAGTTTCAAAGGTTGTTCTCAGTTGGTGCAAGACTTTTATTTTTGGTTTAAAAAAACTTCGTTAAGATACTTATAACAGCCAAAGCCTCAAAACATGAACAACCTGCTTATTCTAAATAAGATATAAAACGTTATTTAATTCAGATTTTTATTATATTATACAATTTTCAAACACGTCGTCATATTTTACTAAATAATAAAAAAAAATAAGACTAGTTTAACGAAAATTTATTAAAACTCTAAAAGAAATGGGATGAGCAAAGGTTTAATTCGCTCATAAGGAGCACTCACTGAAATTAACAGCGACTCGATAGTTAGCTTCGTTCTTCTTATACATTTTGCAATATGTTAGAAAGAATAAGGTATAGGATAATCGGTAAAAAGAATGAGAAATAACGACCCATAGAATTTGACCATATTACAAATTTGGCCGTCGTCGTTGTCGGACGGATACTCAATTACAGAATAAGTATTTTTTTCCGTGGGTAGGAAACTTCACAGACGAGAGGCTGAATACTGAACTATTGTACCTAAAAAGTATACAAAGCTGTTTATTTAAATATCATAAATATGAAAGAAAGACAGTTTATTTTTATCTTAAAATAAGATATTTAATAATAATTATTAGTTAGAAAATATACGTTTATACGGATGGAAGCGTCTATGTTGTCACTTGTCGCAGAAATTAATTCTGTACGGGGCTGTTTTTCAGACGCTCCCTTTATCTGCAGTCAATGATTGCTAACTCTTGACAACAGATGGCGCCAGCCACACAATCACACGGTGAAAGAAAAAAAATCTAGAAAAATGTATTACTTAATTATGCTTTTGGATAAACTGAGAAACGCCCATTTTGGCGCCCTTTCCTTATCTCGAGGGTGCTGACTTCTGCGAGAGGAAGGGGGAGGGAAGATTAGCAGCGAATTAAAACTTGCAGAACTCGTTAAGGTTTCCAAATGTATTTTTTTTACTCGAGTTTTCTTACCAGTTTTATTTACAAACATATTTTTTAAATGAAAAAGTAAGTTTAGGTTTGTAAAAGTAGCGATGTTTCTCTTGTATTTTGGAATAGTCTGAGTGGTCTAGCGGTCAAAGCAATCGGATTTCTTTGTGACGGTTTTGGGTTCGAATCCGGTGGGGTAATTTTCTAGAGGTAGTTTTTTTTTAAATATTGCCCTTCACCTTTATGTATGTAAATTAATATTATTCCAAACTACGGAAGGCATGTTTGCTGAACTGTCACAAAATGGGGGCTGAAGTTTATTCCAGGGGTTTTGAGGTCGGTCGTCGACCTTATAACTCACATGATAAGCCATTGAGTACCAATAAAAACAAACATAAATCACAATTGATACAAAAAGCTGATTGGTCGCAAATATATCAATTTTCTCTGATGATGATGGTCAAAGAACTTGGACTAACGACCTGTGTCATCCTGGGGGAAGATTTTCCGGGAATATAAAAAAAAATGTGCTTAGATAGATATCTTCACTCTTAGATTCAATGGATAAAATCGAAGAATTATATCCTTCAGTATTGTCTGTACCTAATAGCATTTGTAATGAAGTTGAATCCGTTTATTTGGCTAATCTAGTTAACAAAAAGATGGGTATCGGGTTCCAACGCGAGAGGTAAGAAAAAATGGATGACGTCCGTGGTTAGAATGACACGGCGGCGCTAGCGTCACTGTCAAGACGCGGGAATATGATAGAGAGAGAGAGCGAGCATTCCTGAGTATGCGAGCGAACGAGACGGATAATTCTGCCGTGTCTACATCCGCGGTAATGAGCGTAAATTTTCGCGAGAATGAGGCGAGTTTACACACCTCGCACTGCGTTCCGTTACACATTTATTTTTATATTTTGTTTAAATTGAAATAATCGTATAGCAGTAGGTACGAGTACTATTTCTGCACACCCGCCTATTCATCGTTTTGTTTTCCTTTTTCGCCCAATGGTTGCCTGGAAGAAATCGCTTAAAGCGATAAGGCCTCCAATGGCCTTCTCCTGTATTGTTATTCTATGTCTGTATGAGTGTTTTTATGTGCATAAAGAATATTTGAATTGTTTTGATTATTGTATATTTTTCGAAAATTAAATGAAATATTCTCGTATGATGTCTTTGTACCTGCTATAATATTTAAATTTAGAATTTAAAAACCTCATTGGTAATTTTGGGTAGGTACTTTTAAGCCATTTTTTAAACTGGTACCCTCTCTTTACGAAGGTTCCGGGTTCAAATCTTGTTGGGGGTACCTTGGTCAAACAAAAAAAAATTGTGATCTGGTTCCATTTCGGTTAAGATAATTCGGATAAGAGAATTCTGGTTGTCTAAAAAGTAAGATGATTCCTTACTTCGGAGAACACGTCGTTAGGCTCGGCTGTTATCTACGGAAGTATAGAGTCACTGAAGACCAAGATTCGTGAGACAGTCGTTAACGTGCGTTTTTTGAAAATGAATAATCTGACTCGAGTGTTTGTAAATAAAGTTTCCCACCAAAACAGTAAAAATAATCAATCAATCAATCAGCCTATTGCAGTCCACTGCTGAACGTAGGCCTCCCCAAGGGCACGCCAAAGCGTACGATCACCCGCTTTCCTCATCCAGCCACCACCAGCGACCTTCCTCAGGTCATCAGTCCACCAGGCAGGGGGGCGTCCCACACTACGTTTCCCGAGACGCGGTCTCCATTCGAGAACCCTAGACGGGCTCCAACGCTCATCGGTTCTACGACAGACGTGGCCAGCCCACTGCCAAAAATAATATTAAAAGTTAAATAGTAAAAAAAACTGGAATCGAATATCCTACCAAAAACTTTACAGTGTCCACTGACTAAGCTAACAGGACGTCAGAATCGGAGTAGGGATAGCAAAAAATGGGAGCGGAGAAAAAAGTGGATATTATTTATTGTAAGATGGGCGGATCGTGGACGGATCGTATCATTTCTCTGCTGTCGCTTATTTCCGAGCATAATACTGTTGATATATTGTTGGGGTAGGGTTGCCCTCTCAGAAAATAAAGGAGCCGACCGACGGAAAATTTCGTCGTTGCTGTTAAAATTATTAGCAGCTGTATTTGGAGACATCTGTGATGTTAATATATGGAATTGAAGAACTTAAAATAAAACTGATAAAATTTATATTATGGTAACCATCCCCGCACAAAAAAAAAATTGTGAAAACAAAATCAAATTATTTTGAAAAAAATAAAATAAAACAGGTATTTTAATTTATTCAATTTTATAACTATAAAATTATCGTTTAAGTGTCCAAATATTATAAATAAAATTTTATCTCAAATAACTGTACTTTAAGTTTGTTTAAATAACAGTATCTAGATCTATTTACCATCATGGTTAGCGGAATCCCAAATATATTCATATTAAGCCCATCTGCAAATTGACAGCCCTACGAGTATGTGTGGATCTACGATATTTGGGTCACATGTTGCTATTAACAGTTTATGCTCATCATAAAACCAGGAGTTCAGTGTCTGATAGAGAACATACGAGGAAGTGCTGATTTCACAAATGTTGACATCCTTGGAAAATATTTCATTTGCGTCCTCAGCGTTTTATGTTTTTTAACCCACAATGAAAAAGAGGATTGTACAGAAGCGTACAATCCTCTTAAAAAATATTCCCACGGGAAAAATCTTACATAACGTGAGCGTAGCCTGCTCTACCGATTGCCTAAAAAGGCTGTTAAAGAGGCACCAAAAAATTAAAAGACTTTTTTATCCGTATTTGCCTATTAGACCAAATGCCTGTAAAATATTCGAAGCTCAAACAAACAAACAAACAAACTGAGGCCAACTTCGAACTGAACACAAACAATTTGCTTAAGATTTACTTGTATATACACTGCGGGCAGTTTGTAAGACCAAAGTTAAAAGTAGGCAAATATCGTAGCTAAGAGCGTCGTTGGTGACAGGGCAGCTGCTTTCCGATTGAAAAGCCGTGGGTTTAAACCCTTTTTTGTCCCAACGTTTATCGCACATTGTACCTCCATAAAAGCTGAAAATTTGTGTGCAATCAACCAAACTGCACTGGGCCTGCGTGGTCTAGTAAAGCGTGACGTACCCACCGTACCACTAGCTATTCCACTAGTGGTAAGATGGATCCTAAACCATACCATCTTAGTAGTAACCTAGAAATAGAAATATTTTTATGAGACAATCAGACAGAGTAGTACGTAACCGACGAGACGATGACTGCTCTTCTGAAAAAAAAGCGTTATCTGCATGGCACCACTAATATATAATAAAATACCAAAGGATATAAGGAAAAATAATATTAATATGTTTAAAAAACAGTTTAAGACTTACCTGCTTGAAAAATGTTATTAAGTATAGTGTAAACTAATTTCTAGACATTAATTAAGAACTAGGACATAATAATTGTATTCTATACCTACTAACTTAGTAATAAGATATCGTGACTGATTGAATATTTGTATACCTACTAAGTGGGTTGGACATAGCGAACAAATGAAACTTCATCACCTTTAATATGTACCTAACCTATGTTCACAAATAAAGATTTCTTATTATTATTATTAAAGTGCGATAGCACGCTTATCTACTCGTACCTTATTCACAACGGATTTTGAACACGCCAACAATTTTAGAGTTTTGACAGCAATCAATAACCTTTCACAGTCTGATCTAAGAGGCTCAATACCGATAGATAGTTGGGACACTTATTAACCTGTGTCACTTAGCTTTGTTCTGCGTTATTATCATCATCAACGGCCCGTTACAGTCCACTACTGGACTGCGTTATTATATTAACTCAATACTCTATGTAATGACTTTAGAAATGTTTTGTGAGACATTTTATTTTCTCAGAAATTTCTCCATTAAAAGCAAAGAAAATACAGATCCAATAAATCCTAATCTTTGAATCCGTTTCTTAGAAACTAATATAGAGGTATAATCAATGGCCCGTTACAGTCCACTGACCGAACCTCCTCCACTTAAGAAAGTTTTGCCATAATCTCCACGCTTGGCAGGCGGGTTGGAGATCGCAGATTAAAAGGTTACTGTATCAGAGAGCGCTGCTGCCCGTTCCCTGTTCAATGTGTAGTCCCTAAGTCGCCTCTTACGACACCCACGGGAGGAGTAGGGGTTGGTGACAAATGTATTCTACTCTACCGTCACCACACGACAAATATAGAGCTACCTATATAGAGGTATAAGTTACACAAAATTGTTTGACTAGTGACTGCAATGAGATGAAAATAACATAAAAGTGAGAGAAAATTAATTACAATCCATCTCTGATCATTCACAATAAACTGTATTTATCTGTTAAACGTAATAAATTTGTTGTTCAACCTTTAGCCTCTTTTCTACCTTAAATAAAAACACAAAAGTTACAGCAATACGTAAGAGCGTATCTCAAGTTGGTTCACGCAAGATCCGGCAAAGACAAAGTGCTCCAGTCGGATTTATTGCATAGAAAATTGTCTATTACGCCGCGGCCGCGACCCGAGAGTCGCGGGTCGTATGTGTTAGCAAAATGGTAATGTTATGGTGAGGGAAGTAAGGGGAACTTCTATGTGTTTTTAACCGTGACGAAAAGAGTGTGTTTTACGTTGCGTTCATTTGTTTTTAAGTAGATAGTAAAATCACTTTCATTACTGGTACGAGAGTAGAGCGCTCAATGCTTATCTAATTTTCCAGGTCTCAGGTTGGTACTCGATAACGCAAAAAGTACCTACATAATAACCCTTTTTTTTATTTTCTACATAAAACATTCTAGGATTTGGTCAAGCAAACCTGTCACATCACACTAATATTATAAATGTGAAAATGTATTTGGATATTTGTTCCGGCTTCACACGCACTCAACGGATTTAGGAGAAATTTGAAATGAAGATAGTTTGTTACCTGGATTAACACTTAAGATACTTTTTACGGGAAAAAGTCTTATTCCCACGGGAAAATATTAAATAA
The DNA here is from genome assembly GCA_951230895.1 of Carpatolechia fugitivella. Taxonomy (NCBI): domain Eukaryota; kingdom Metazoa; phylum Arthropoda; class Insecta; order Lepidoptera; family Gelechiidae; genus Carpatolechia; species Carpatolechia fugitivella. The sequence goes on from OX579670.1 coordinate 1,303,100, forward strand.
CATGAGTGTAGCTGCGGGCGGACCGCTAGTGGGTCCACCTAGGAAGCCAATCCTTTACTGAAATTCCATAAATGAACCCCATCTTGGGATCCTATAATTTAAGCATTTAGCGCTCCGCTCTCGTATCAAAAATTAGTTTAATCAAGATATTTGATGGAATTCTGTCCTGCGGTTTAGTGGACAGATATTACAAAATAAATCTTGACGCGTAACGGCAGTTTTTCACATGATAACAGTCAATTTCCAGTTTGATAGACCCGCATTATTGCTATACAAACAGTGCATCTCGGAAGCAAGCCGCAAATCGATATACGAACTAGATTTGTATGGTAAAGGGTACAAATTCGTGTTTAATTAGTAATTTGAGTGAGAGTTATACTGATATAAACTTTTATTGGAACAATAAACATAACACTAATTAATATCATATACAATAAATTCCGAAATACGAACACACACATACACACACACTCAAACTTACTAACGCATACTCACACACACGCACATGGAGAAACTGTTGACTGATTTGTGGACAAGATACTATTATCGTATAATAAGACTATTGTATTGTGCAAAAACCCGATCCCGAGACGTAATTGTCGTAGGGCAAACCAGTCAACAGTTCCTCTCCTGGTTGTTCTTTATTATCTATATAAGTATGCATTTATCTATTTATGTAATGTATATCAGCTGTCTGGTACTCATAGTACAAGCTCTGCTTAGTTTGGGATCAAATGGCGGTGTGTGTAGATTTCCCCACATATTTATTATTATTATTAATATTATTTATATTTTATTGTTAACTTTAATGGTACCTACCTACTATACGACTAAGATGGAAGAGCGGTGTCTCCTAACACAGGCATCTTAAGCCTACAAGGAGACACCGGCCACTAGCTAATAATGTACTGTTATTTAAAGAAATAAAGAATTTTGAATTTTGAATTTTGAATTTGTCTAACGACATCATAAAAAAAATAAGAAGTTTGTATGTTTGAGATTTTTGTTACCAACTCAATCACACAAAGTGAGCCCGTTTGGCATTTGGATTTGAATGAAAAGCACACAGTTTATAACTATGATTACACATAAGATACTTTTTACAGGAAAAGTTTTTAACTCACGGGAAATATCTTACAGAACGCGATCTTAGTTTGTTTACTCTAAAATTTATTAAAACATGTTTCGTAAATATTATCGTAAAAATTGCGAGACTTAAGTGGCAGTGGGTGGGGCACATTGCACGAAGAACCGATAGACGCTTCGGCAGAAAAGTTCGCGAATGGCGACCACGTACCGGAAGACGCAGCGTGGGTAGGCCCTCCTAAGGTGAACCGATGAACTGGTGAAGGTCGCGGGAGCCGCTGGATGTGGGCAGCGCAGTTTCGGTCGTTGTGGAGATCCTTGGGGGAGGCCTTTGTCCAGCAGTGGACGTCTTTCGGCTGAGATGATGATGATTAACCGTTTTTAGGTTTATTATAAACTTGTGACGTTTTAAACTTTCTCTACAACTTAAACTTATAATTTATTAGACGTTTTCATCGGAAGTGTGCTTTACGTATTGTGTAAAATGTATGCGTGTGTTTTACGTGTTAAATAATCTACTCAATCACTCTATGATAATGTGTTGTAAGCCTACGTAAGTAACTACAGTTTACTGTTTCGAATAACCCGAATACCATAACATTATTATAACTAACATAGCTTATTATGAAGCATAATACCTAACTAAAGTTAAGGGGAAGAGGCAGGGAGTAACTTAGTTTAATTACCAACATAAGCTTTAGTTTCAAACTTGGTATAACTTAAAATATACTTTAAGGATTAGACAAGGATTTGCATATAGGAATATACCTACAAGATGGCGTCGTAGTGTAGATGTTATGATATGATATTACAATTTGGGTAAGCTTGAGCCCCCCAGTATATGAGCTGTTGATGATGATGATATTACAATTTTAAGCTTTGTGTAAAGAACATAAAATGTTATTTAACTGTTTCGTCAACAGTTTACACTTGGACAATAGATGAAAATAAAGGAGTGCGCAGTCGAGAAGAGGCTTATACCCAGCAGTGGGCGGATGTGGGCTGAAAATTATGATAATGATAGATTATTTACACATATTATGATAAAAATTTAAAGTATGGGAGAAAAAAGCCATATCAGTGGTCTTAATAACAGCGTTGTCTTTCTGTATGTTCTCCGCATCCCGCATATACAAGATACCGGAAACCAGTTACGTAAAAGGATAAAAAAATCCTTTTAAGAAACTGGTTTCCAAACTCCGGTTTCCTGAACGGCCGAAGGCGAATTGAATGCGGTTTTGCCAAGTATATTGCTAGAAGTCTTGTTTCATTTTGATGCGCCACCTAAAAGCAGAGGTGTTAGCCTCCTCACGGGCCATTGTAAACTTAATAAGCATCTGAACAGGATGGGTCTATCTGAGAACCCTTACTGTAGATTCTGCGCAGATGACGAGGAGACTCCACTTCACATCCTATGTGAGTGTGATGCGCTTGTCAATAAGAGAAGCCGGGTACTGGGAGGACCCAAAATTGCCACCCAGGAAGCCCAGGCTTTAAGCCCCTTATCGACCGTCAGCTTTAACAAAACTGTTGGTCTAGAGGAGGCTATTTAACACCGAAGGGCTGACTACAATAGATCCATCTCGGGTCGCAGTGGTCATTGGGACATAATTTTCCCGATACCTTCTACGTAAATCATAAATCATAGCCTCCTAGAACAAGTTTTGGACAGAACGCTAGTTAGAAATATAATCCACAAAAGTAAAAAAACAAGGTTGCCATCATATGAAATACTGTGGTATACCTATGGGTGTATGTTATCACATACACAAATAAACCCAAATCCAATACAAATATGTTCATCCAGATATTATCTGCTCAACCGGAAACCCTTTGCGCAGATAACAAATTAACCATCAACAGATATGTTCTGTGAGGCCCTCAAATAAACATAATGCACTTAAGTAGGAGCGTGGTAAAGTGGCTAGGCGCGCTGTCTTCCGTCCAGGAGACACGGGTTCATTCCTTACCACGTACCAATGTGTTTTCAAATGTTAAATTCAAATGTTCATTTATTTGACGCTCTATACGTTGAAAGAATACATCGTAATGAAACCTGCATATTCTTGCGAAGAAATAAAAAGGTCGTGTGTGAATTCGACTAGCCCGCACTGGGCCAGCGTGGTCGACTAAGGCCTAATTGCTCTAATCCAGGGTAGCCGCCATTGTGTTAGTGAACTCACCCAAAAAAATGTAATGACGGATCTAAGTGATGTAATAACATCCTATGGAAATAAATGATTTTGACTATGACTTTGACTTAGGTTCGAGCCCCTCGGTGTGGACGAATATGAACTGTTGATGATGACTTAGAATTAGGTGACCTAAATGCATAGCAATTTATTCTAGGCTACCTTTACCTGAATTTCATCTGCTGCATCTTCACATATTAAGAGCCGAGTGAGCCATTTTCAAGACATATAGTCCTCTTGACTCGACACGAGAGGCGATTTGCGGCTTTTGTGTCCACTACCCTCTTTTCTAAGGAAAGTTATGAGTATTACGAGAATCTTTGGATTGTATGTAATGGAGTATTTATTCATAATCGTAAGTTTAAAAGGAGATCACAGCTTAACTTGGTAATAAATCCAAGGACTGATATATTAATATTTTTAATCTGGTATATTGTCTGTTTTAAAAGTCGTCATAATTAATAGTGTGATCTTGATTTAACAAAATGCGTTTGGTACCTGTGGAGTTTCTTCGGTAGTTCTTTTATGTAAAGGAATGCTAATTTGTTACAAATCAATTGTCAAACATTTTACTGTGATTAAATAGTTTTATTTTATTCCAAGCAGTTTCTGAGTACAATTCAAAACTTTAAAATATTAAAACAGATTTTAATCAAATTCTTCAACAACTTTTGAAAGTCACTCTGTCAATAGTTTCTTTCAAATACGTAACAAATTAAAATCATTGAACGTTAAAGTTACTCACTTAGTAAAACCTTAATAACACTGATAAATGACAATGATACTAATAAAAAAAATCTAAGCTCTGAATTGCCTTTTAAAATGTCCAAACAACTTTCTAATTGGTAGACATTTATAAATTGAAAATATAATTGAAAACCACAACATATTCATTTTTTACATTTACGTTTTTTTTCTCACTTCGTGCTCTAAAACATAAAATCTACTACTTTGAAAAACCAGTTAAGTTCAGAACATCACAATTTTCATAGTAAAATGATGTTCAACAAGAAAGATGCGTTCAAAACCACATCATGGCAGAGTTTAAATTTGATATTGATTCAAAACTGCACATATCCTTTGTATATCTTAGTATGCTACAATCTTCTTAGATCAAAACCACACATATCCTGAACTTATCAATACCACATTATAAGTTTTTCTTATTTCTGCCTAATTTAAAAAAGTGGATATGTTGTGGTTTCGATCCTATTAACCTCCTTAATTGAAATAAGAATTACTTAGGTAGCTGAATAATTATCTTTGAATAGTTTCAAAAACGTTGACTTCGAAAAAAATCATTATTTATCAAATTGATCAAACTTTACTGACTTATTTACTTTTACTTAAATTTTAACAAACTTCACCAAGTATTCCAAGTAGATTACGAATTGTTTTATGACGTCAACGAATTCTCACCAGGCTGGGGCTTGGTTAACTATTTAACTCTTAAAAATATAGTAGCTTCATTTAGTTGAAATTTATATACCAACTAAACCTAAAAATTGCCACACGTGTGTACGTACTTTCGAGGAGTCAACTAAATCTCTAGTCACCCTTTTGAGGATAAAGCGTGATTTTATTCATGTACCATTCTTAAGGTAGGCTTGAGCTCAATGCAAGTACATACTAAGAGCTGTTAGAGAAGCTGTAGTATTCATCTTTTTACTTATTGACTTGCTACGTCGTAGCGGTCTACGCACGCTGCTGGGCCTACGAGAAGGTCTACGCTGCGTAGTAATCTGCTACGGGAATTTTGTTTGGAGTAACCTAAGTTTCGAGCGTTTTGTACAAGATGTTTTGCTAAGTTTTCACACATATTTTTTTTAAAAATATTGTATGGGTTTGCTCTTGACCCCGATCCAGCCCGAGAGCAGGGATAGGATCTACGATGTAGCAAGCTTACCCAGCAGGAGCCTATTCACTCTGGCTTTAAAGAGAGTCAGATTATATGTGCTCGGACATATTGTTAGTTTTTTTTTATTCAAGATGCTTACTTTAATTTAATACTTTATTTTTATCTCTTGCTTATAATTTAATCGAATTCATCGCTGTAAATCGGCTCAGCAGCTAATAACAATATTATCTGAAGTTTGGATAATATTCTTCAAATAAGTAACATGGCCACTTTCTTCTTATTCTTCTTATAAGTCTAGTCAAATCTATCTCGTTTTTTTTTCTAAAAACAAAACACGGAAAAATGGCTATGAAAGTCCTGATCATAACTTAAGGTCAGCTATAAACGAGAACAGCTTACCGAAATAAGGCTCGCTACAGATTATGCAGGTCACGGGTCGAGTGTGTATCGATCCTTAACTTGAAAGGCTGCATCAGGAACGCACACTAGTGCCTGCTTAAATAAATAAACTATCTATGAGATCATAATCTGGTCAATATTTTGGCAACCCAATATTATTGATTTTACTATAAAAAATATTCCAAGAATTATTGTATTTTTGGCAAGCTTTTAATTTGGTTTTAAGATTCTTTTTCCATGTTTTTTTTTTAATAATATATTTTCTTACAATATTTTAAAGATTAAGTTACAAATTAAAGTATTCTTTTTGTCACTTATTTATGTCGAGTAAAATAAGATATGATGATGATGTAGATATAATAATATATTATGTATAATATTATGTGTGTGTGTGTGTGTATTTGTATTGTATGCCATTGTTACGTCAAAAATCAAAATAAATTTTTCATGGAGGCGCTAGTGTGTAACCAGAAAACCCTATAATGTATGTAAGTGGGGAACAGAATTATGCGATATTGTCGAGCGAAATTCTGTAACGGGTTAGCTAAATAAGATACGTGAGATAGAGGCTAGAGAAGGGATAGTGTACAGTACTGTTACAAGAATATTATTACATTAGGGTAGGCTCCCCCTACTCTTCCCGTGGGTGTCGTAAGAGGCGACTTAGGGACTACACATTTAACAGGAAACGGGCAGCAGTGCTTTCTGATACAGAAACCTTTTAATCTGCGATCTCCAATCCGCCTGCCAAGCGTGGAGATTATGGCAAAACCCTCCACTTAGGTGGAGGAGGCTCATAGTCCAGCAGTGGACTGTAACGGGCCGTTGATGTTGATGCGCTACGAGGTTATACGTAACTGCTCTGAAGTTTGTCTGAAATTGTTTCTTTAGGCTTAAATATTTTCAATATTTTCTCTTGATAATAATATCACAGGTACCTAAAAGATTCGTTTAGGAAAGGAAAGTAATAGAATTGTCCCTTAGCATTTCGATGGTGGCCATGTTACTTTTTGGAGTTCTTTTTACTGTAACGAAACGACTTAAAATACTAAAAAATTGAAACAGGCAAAACTATAACGGGAACTTCAGAAAAAATGAATTGAACTAATCATCTTTGTCTTCAAAGTCGGCAACGATTAGTCAAAATTACCCGAAGCGACTTCGAAAAAAATCTAAATAAGCATAATTGTATATTCTATACAGTAAAACTATTGAATGATGTATCTATTACATGCTAGAAACAATTTTTTAACGTGTATTGCACCTCCTTACTAGCAGTGCTAAGCCCTTCACTTTCACGTCTCTACCAGACTAAAGGGCCGCCTTCAAGTTTAGCAAAGGTCAAGTGAGGCTTAGAAATGTACATTTTATGGCCCAAACTAGATTAACAATAAACGGGCCACACTGCCATCTTGGGAGTGAACTATATAACATTAAGTACTGATAGTAACAATTAATCCACAGATATGTTCTTGTTATTTTGTTCATTAAAAACATCTTAGACATTATATTGATGGTGAGCTCCTGACCGATTTCAGTCACGGCGACTGCTTTAGTTTTATTTCATCATTATCATCGTGTGGATTGTAAGGTCGACAATCGACCACACAAACCCTGGTGTCAGTGTTATAGAGCCGCCAAATGCCACTGACTTGGCTCGTGTAACAACTAGATGCCGTGTAGTGACGGCAGATTAGAATACATTTGTCACCAACCCCTACTCTTCCCGTGGGTGTCATAAGAGGCGACTTAGGGACTACACATTGAACAGGGAACGGGCAGCAGCGCTCTCTGATACAGTAACCTTTTAATCTGCGATCTCCAACCTCCCTGCCAAGCGTGGAGACTATGGCAAAACCCTCCACTTAAGTGGAGGAGGCTCATAGTCCAGCAGTGGATTGGATTTAGCGGGGACCAACGGCTTAACGTGCCTTCCGAAGCACAGAATCATCTTTCTTTTCAGACAATCAGGTGATTCAGATGGCTTCGTCGCAAAATGTCCCTTGGTAGCAAAATGACCCTTTCTCATGATGTCTCTTTCGCAAAATGTCCCATTCGCAAAACGCCCCTTTCGCAAAATGTCCCTTTCGCAAACGTTCCTTTTGCAAATCAGTCTCTTTTATGAAATCTCATCTACTTATGTTCCTAAATAAGTGAAAAGTATACAGGTACAGAAGCTAAAGATATGAAAGTTCAGGGGGTGTGTGTGTATATGTCATTGCGACACAAACAATATACTAGAAAGGGACATTTTACTACCAAGGGACATTTTGCGAAAGGGACATTTTGCGACGAAAGGATTCAGATTCATGTCCTAACCAAACTGGGGAATGTCTCACAAAGAGATTTTTGCTTGACAGTGTGCCCACCGTGAATCGAACCCGGAACCTCCGTAATGGGCGTCGAAATCTCGACCACTTGGCCACGGAGGCTGTTTTATTTTATACGATGATAGAGAAATTTGTAAAAGCTTCTAAAGTATAAATAAAAAAATAGTGAATTGTTTCCGGAATATTTCAATGCAATAAGTGACTAATCTTCGTAATTGTTTTTATTAGGTGAGTCTGCGGTGAATCGCAAACCCATTACCTAAACTTTTCTCTATCTTTGATAAGTGTTTACTTAGGTACCGTCTAGTAAATGTCAGGCGTTTTAAAAATCATAAATTTTGCTTATTTTTTTAAGAGATTAAGTTCTGATCTGTTTTTTAACATAGCCTTTAAGTGCTTACTTGACATTTTCAGAGTTTACATAAAAAGGTTCTCACACACCAGCAATCAGCAATACGTTTTTTCGAGCGCATTGCGTGTGACAGCGGACCGTTGGAGTGTCCTCGTCGCAACGGACGATTTTCAGATAATTAGCTGTTCAGTGTTATTTCCAAATTGGTTCACTCTGGTTTTGAGTAAAATTTACAGTCAATTCTATGTTTGTTTAGTTGTTTTAATTTTTTTTACGGATAAAAAACGGTTTTAAGATGTGTTTGGATATATTTTGAGAGTGTTTGTTGATGATTTTATAAGAAACAAAAGGGGAATTTAAGGATAGGCAAATATAGAAAAATGCTTCATGAAGAAAGACAACAAATGAAAAAAAATATTCTAAAGTTTAAAATCAGTAGGTAAGAAACACTTTATCATGTAGTTATCAACGCAGTTTTTGTTGTAAGATATTTTAGTAAAATCAACAAAATTTTTATGTTGCAAGAAATTTACAATTTAACTGAGAAATTTTTTAATGTTGTCTATTAAAACTAAGAGGTGAAGTTTTTAAATTACAATATTTTAATTCTATTAGACAGGAAAACCAAACCTTATTTTTTAGCAAATAATAATATTAGAAAATTAAGACAATAATGGTGCAGTCATTTACCTAACCAAAGCCCAAAACAGTGCTAATAGGAATACCCCGGATGACAAGAACTGTGATATTTAATTAGTCGAAGTGGGAACGTTTGTCGGTATTGTTCGCCGCGTTTTGCCGCCTGTTTGGGAGAGCCTTTAGTTTTGTCGTCGGAGTTTGGGACCTTTAGTTGTGAACCCGCTTCAGTATGAAGAGGGTTTTATAAAGTTAGTGGGATAATCAGTGTGCACTGTTTTTGGGATTAGATTTTGCTTTTGTGGTGTGAATAATTTTGTTGTTTTAAATAATATTTTACGCATTTATTAATCAGTTAGCACAAAAACCTATAGTTTTTTAAGTTTTTATAGCCTTCAAATGGCATCTGTCATATACTACCAACAAATAATATTTTTAACACGCTTTTATTAGGTCGACCTGTATGTAACTATTTGTAATGGAATCTTGCAACTCGATTTTAAAGCACTTGCTGTCATTCGATTTTATTGAAATTTGGTACACTTATGTAACCGCAATGACAATGCAATATTATGGTACCAGTGAGCTTGTCTGATGATGGAGACGGAAGGTGGCCATAGAAACTCCTCAAATACACAACACAACCTAGTCGTGTTTGGGCTCATTGGATTTGTCTTAGCAAGATCTTTAGTCATACGTGATGCCCAGGGTCTCATGATGGAGATGGAAGGTGGCCATAGGAACTTCTCAAATGTACAACACAACCTTGTCGTGTTTGGGCTCGTTGGATTTGTCTTAGCAAGATCTTTAGTCATACGTGATGTCCAGGGTCTCTTTTTTATTTTTACGTGCATTCCTAAAAGCGTGTTTTTCTAGTATTTTTTTAAACTATTAATTTATTATATATTCAGTAAGTACCGTTATTTAGAGTTCCGTACCTTAAAATAATAAAAAAAACATTATAGGACCACTTCACTGTCTGTCTGTGTGTCCTTCTATCCGTCCGTATGTCACCCCCATTTTACTCCAAAACTATTTTTACGTAACTTGAATAAATGTCTTCAACTTTCACAAACAAGTTAGGTTCGCAAAACTTGGTCAAAATATAGTCGTCTACAAAGCTCAGGGATATAAATTCCTTTCTCAGTAACTACTCTTGGTGGCCATTTTACTTTATTATTTCAATTTTTTCTCCTCGACCGAGCACAAAACACAAAAGAAATAGAAGTCCCGGCGAGTTGCTCAGAAATGGAAGATGCAATGCAGTCGGTGCATAATGTAATGCAAGCCGCCATTTTGAAAAAGTTAACAGATACATAAATGCAGCGGATCCTGCGGGCAAAGTGGCGTGAATTCGCGCTCATCTTCCTGCTAGTTACATTTACAGGGATATTTCATTTCGTGTAAATAAATCTGCGTTGTAAAGTTGGTGTGAATAGTTTCAGGATTCGTTTATAATCTGGTACACAAACAATTTCAGCGAAGCATAAGTGCAGTAGCAAGCGAGCAAGTTCTGTTAATTTCTCGTAGAACTGATGACCTTCAAAGTGCAGAAATTAGAGGGTCGAGAAGCAGAATTATGTGGGAAGCTTATTTTCAACATGGTTGCTTTAAAAACCGATACCTGGGTTCGTGAGGTCAATTTAATGAAGAATATCACAGATGGACAGTGTTTCAGCTGAATTTTAGCTAAAATAAAGCGGTATAAGTTCTTGATTACAAGAGTTGTTAAAACGGTATATTCCAATAGTAATTTAGATTCGTATCGACAACGTTTTGGTTTTATTTGCTTTGATGTTTATTAGTTCACATACCTACTTCCATTACAAGTCAGAATATACACAAATTGTAAAAAAAGTACCTTTTTAGTCGTTCAAAAGCGAGAAACGTTTCCAACGATTAAAAAGCATAGGCACTGAAATAGACAAACGCAAGCCAGTAATTGAATTACAAACTTCACAATGGAAATAGCGACAACATGTAGACAGACATGTTAGGCCTTGTTCCAATTCTGAAGTCCGCGAATAATTTAGAAGTTAGAACATGTCTGGACATGTTTTGAACATTTGTGTGCGTTGCAGACAAACAGCTGCATGGTTTTAGTTTAATAGATTAAGCGCAACGAAGTTGTGTCAGATGTATGTTGTTTGTTTGTTTTGATTAGTATACGTAAAACTAGTTTAATAGTTAAAGTAGACATTGCAGACTCAATCACCTACCCTGCGTTCCGGCAGAATGTCCGATGTACTCACTGCCGAGATGGGAAATACTAGGAACAGACAGCATCGGAAAGGAAGAAGTGAGTAATCTGTCATTCAAGGACATACTGAGATACTGCAAAGCAACAGGCAGATTTGCAGGGGGCCATCACGGAGGAGCTACAGTAAAACCAGTACTCCTTCGATGGGTGCTCCGAGGGTGGGCGATGGCAGGCCCGGCCGATTGCGATCTCACGGGGGGAGAACAACCGTGTGGGGGAACCCAGTATTTTCGAAGCTTAAGGCGTGGGGGGCACCGGGGCTCACGCGGCGCTCGGGGGGGCTGGCTGGTAGTAGCAATAGCCGTTGCCAAGCTGGCTCTTCTTGGGTAGTCGCGGGGGCCACTGGGTCACCCCATGCCAGAAGCGGAGAGAACAAGGGATAGACCTAACACAACTCACCTACCGTGAGTATCACGCGATACGGCTGAGCTGATGCGGCGCTATCATGAAAGGAGCATCCATCAAAACTGGGATTAAGGGTGAAATAGTTCCTATATATGGAGCAGGTCACCCGTCTGCGCTCATCGCAGACGTCTTCCTTATACATACATACATATATACCCTGCGTTCCGAGATGCGCTGTTATCGCGTTTCGAATTACTGTCAGCTGTCAAAACTCATATTTTTTTTTTGCTTTTCTGATCGCTGAAAGTCTAATTCGGAATGCGCCCCTAATAGTCTAAAAAGATGATTCTAAGCAGAAGGCATTAAGCTGCTGTTCCGAGCTACTATCTAAGAATAAGTACGGTCCAGTTAGTGGCGTGGCGTGCTCACGTGCCCTCACTGTGTCACGGAAGATTGCTGCGAAGATCGGCTACATAACCATCTCCGGGTGCACCAGCGCCCAACTGACTAGGAGTTGAAGTGGATTTGTATTGAACTGTATTATAAATCAAGATTTATGTGGTTGTAGTTCGTTGACCCCACAGAAGAAGAAGTTGACAGGTTGTGATTTAAAACAGTCGAAGTCTAAATCAAGAAGCTGATAATGTTTAAATGTTTTTAACTTCTTGAGGTTCAGTTTGGTTTGGATGTATTATAAATACCGTATGGATGTCACACTGCTTCATACATGTTGTCTTCCAGACGTAAAAATTGAAGAACGTGTCTAAGTACCTGAAACAAAAGTGCTAAAATTAGAGAAATGTAATAATTCATACAATTAATGAACGATTTTAAATCTCTTATAATTACTGCTTATTAATGCAATCGAATTATTTCACGCTTGTATTCTTATAGAGTTGATTAGGGCCTAGAGTGTCACTGAAGGAAAAGTTTAAAGAAATCAATATTCTGACATTTGTGTCTCAATATATCTATGACAATCTTGTGTATATAAAACGAAATATAAGTAATTTTCAGAAGCACAGTGATATACACAATTTTAATATTAGAAATAAAGACAAGTTGGTTGCTTATGTCAGCCGACTACATAAAATTAGTAAAGGCAATTGTATACGCTATTGCAATAAGGTCCCTACTGATATTCAAAACTTGCCTTTAGACAAGTTTAAAATAATTATAAAACTGAAATTGTATAAAAAAGGTTACTATAGGATATCTGATTACTTAGAAGACAGGTGTTCATGGGAATAGATTGTTTGAGTAGCAGGCTTTTTCGATATGTAATAAGCATTAATTTTGTAATTGACAATATTTTATTTAAAAAAGGAAACGCAAAAGATGCGCGAATGTGGAGTTTCTTCGGTGAGCTCTTCTCCACAGATTCCGCCATTGTGTTAGTGAACTCACCCAAAAAAATGTAATGACGGATCTAAGTGATGTAATGACATCCTATGGAAATAAATGATTTTGACTTTGACTTTGCAGAGTTTAAGGAGACTCCTAGACCACAGACTAAAACCACTTAGCCTTTAAAAGGCTAAAGCCAGGTTTAAGTTGCCAAAAAGGCTTTATTGGTTGTTTCAGACTGATCTACAAAAAGTATAATATGAAATAATATGGCTGGGATGAAAATGCAGGTAGTAAAAGCCTTTTAGATTGCCACAAATTTATTTTTAATGCTAATTACAAGCCCATACAATCATTATCATCATCATCATCATCGTGTGGGTTGTAAGATCGACAAACAACCTCACAAGCCCTGGTGTCAGTGTTATAGAGCCGCTAATGGCCACTGAAATGTAACGACTAGATAGTAGCCGGGACCAACGGCTTAACGTGCCTTCCGAAACGCGGAATCATTTTTCTTTTCGGACAATCAAGTGATTCAGCCTGCAATGTCCTAACCATACTGGGGAAAGTCACTAAGAGATTTTGGCTTGACAGTGTCCCCACCGGGAATCGAACCCGGAACCTAATGGGCGTCGAAATTTCGACCACTTGGCGACTACAATCTAAGAGCATCAGTCAATGGTGTAGTGGTTATGACCGCTGCCTCCCGTCTGGGAGATGTGGTTAGAATTCCACTATGTTATTGGAACATATCGAGATTTCGACACATCATTGGACCAATGATCCCCACCACATACCAATGTGTTTTCGGTTTTCAAATACATTATTTACATATTTTCGACGCTCTTACTATGAAGGAAAACATCGTGAAAAAACTTGCACACTCCTGCAAAGTTTAAAGGTTGTACCTGTGTAAAATCGACTAATCCGCACTGGGCTACCTATAACTACAACCGCAATAAAGTGTGTCATAACAAAAATGCCGACAAAACACAAAGAAACACGACCAAAGACATTAACCCATTAAAAATATTAAAAAGGAAGTCTCCATTAACTACATTACTCATATAACTAACAAGATCTCATCTTACCCCGGAACAGCGGCATATGGCTGACATTACCCCACATGCAGGGTCAAAGAGTTGGCTATAAGCCAGATGCATACAGTAAGTGCTTCTCTCGGATATATTTTATGCGGGGTTAACTGAGATAGGTTTAAAAAGCGGTGGGGGAAGTGGGGATATCGTCCGTGGATGTTTTATGTGTGTAATAAAAGCGGTGGGGGAAGTGGGGATATCGTCCGTGGATGTTTTATGTGTGTAATCGAAAAAGATTTGTTAGACACCTACAGTGAAAAAAAAAGGAGAAACACATACAACCCATTTGAGTATAATAAGATTAAATACTTGGCGACAATAGGAATGCGACTACAGAAAGTATACCTTATTATTTTATTTATTTGGGTTAATTAACAGCCAATACGAACTCGATCAATTGCAATTATAAAACGAATTACTATAGGTCTATCATGAGTTATAGTGTGGTAAATAATCTTGAATTATCTTTTAATCATGAACCCATTTCTAAAGTCAGCTGTTAACCAAGAAAAAACCGGTTATGTAAGTTGCTTTTCTTTTGCTAGGAGTAACAACTCATTTTATTTCAGAAATATCTTTGATAGAAGCACTTATCATTTATTGTGTCTTAACTAGATACTTAATTATTATATCATTAGAATATCAAGCAAGCATCAACACTCAGAGAAACAAAAGAAGATCGATAGCGAGAGGCGACGCGCGTCAAAAATCTTTGCATCAACATTACGAACAGAGCCGTAAAACTAATTATTTCCATAAACGTCTAAAGTCCAAAGAGTTTGATAATAAAATCAGCACAAATTCTCATCTAGACACGGACTCGGAGATTTGAGATGAAATTATAACAATCACCTTTAAGAACAACGAGATCTTTCTCATAATAAATTGTACAAGAATCTCGGAATAGACAAAAGGGTCTGTCGCATTGGAGCGTGCCTTATCTAAAGAAATACATACAGATAAGTAACTTGATGAGCAGTGCATTGAGTTATATGATTCAGCTGTTTACTGAAATTAATAAGAAATTATAGGTACGTTTGTATCTTTGGAAATGTTTTTTCTTATATTGTATAAGTCAAAGTCAAAGCCAAAATTTTTATTCGAATTAAGATTTTTACAAATCATTTTTCGACGTCAAAGCTATCATGGATGGCACGTTCACTACCAGTGTACGCCCTCTGTGGAGAAGAACGTATAAGTACTTTATTCTATGTACAATAAAATATAAGTATAGTAGCTAGAACTGTTGCTTCCTATTAGAAAGACTGCCGCGTCGCCGATTTGAAGCCCACCACGTACCAATATGGTTTCCTTCAACGCTCCCGTTGAAGGAAACCATCGTGAGGAACCTGTTTATACTAGCGAAGGAATTTGTAAGTTGTGTGTGAAGTCGACCAGTCCAGGGCTATTTGTTTGTGTGTCTATAACCTGAGCTGATCACCCAAATTCAATGTTGTTTCGAATTCATCGATGGGGACATATTACCTATATAATATAAGCTGACAACAAAATGAAAACTTTAAAAACACTATCCTAACAAACTGTTATCCTTTGTGAAATAACTAAAACTTTCTCTAGGATTTACGTCATTCCTTCTAGCTGTTTTATAGTCAGATATAGATCTTGTTTGCCTGCTTTCTACAGTTCCTACATTCTTAAAACATTCGTCCCTCAGTCGACTTTCACATCTGCGCGAGATGATAAACCAAATGTCACAAGCAAACATCTCTTTCGCTTACAGATCAGTATCAGAATTACCTCAAAATATGTTTTTCTCGGAATTTTATATCTGTGTGTCTCCATTTATCAGCACAGTTTTACTACGAGCGCCGGCGGCGATGCTCTTGTAAAATAACCTTTTTTGATAGTGTCATTCCTTTTGCCACCCCGCAGGGAACGCCTCTTTTGATGTACTACGACGTTTTTTTTTCTTTTACGTCTTGTTGAGGAATCTCTCTCGATGTAAACAAAATGGTTTTTGAATCTTGGGATGGAACCGTTTTGTTTCAGCATTGTGTATTTAATTGCTCGAAGATATATTTGTTTTCCTAACGAATGAATTCAGAAATTAACAAATATTAAATACGTTAATACTTAAAAAAAAATCATCCCCAATTCTGGAAGAACAATTGGGGATCCAAATCTAGTTATAAGATGATTACAAACTTAATTGATGCCTAGAATTAAAGGTCACGTTTTGACGAATCTATAAAGTATTTATCATTATGAACCAGCTCCCGACTGACTAGGAGTCGAAGTGGTCGCTATGGTCAGAAATGGCCCGGAATATCATCATCATCATCATCATCATTCTGAAGTAAATAATTAAAACGTCCCTCTGTAAGTACATATTATTTAACTCACAGAATCCACGCCGCCAGACTCAACAAAACCAACTCGATGTCATGGGACTCAATGTTACTGAAACTCAATGTAAGCGGAATCATATATTTTTAGATAAATTTGTTTATTCTTTTTGTAATGTTTCAAACTATTAAAACTTTACTCTGGGTATTAAGGAGATCTTGAAGATTACTAACAATAAAGCGTTATAATTAGCTAGACATGAGTGTCAAGTCTATAAATTATAACGTCTGGTGAAGCCAGACAAATTCTAGCTTTAAAATAAATAATTTAACAAAGTCAACATCAAACTTCAAACTTGTATTGACAAACGCGTTATCTTTTCTTTGCAAAACTATTCAGAAGTTATATTTCAAATTTCTTCAAATCTTCTCAATTTATTTGAAGCCCTTTCCCTTAGATTAGCACTTTTGCGCTTCTCCTCCGACAATATTTATCTCAGCTCCCCGAAAGGAGTTAAATGATAAAACTCTGAGACGAAATCCAAAGCATTTATTACACTAAACTTAGATTTCAAACGAAATTGTTGTACATTGGGTTGAAGGGGGTTTGTATACAGTGTTTTATTTTACTTTTTGGTACTTTTCGCCGTGATTCTAAAATCTAGGCGGAACTACGTGGGTAACAATATGTTGACAACCTGACACTTGAATTTAAAATCAACGAAACACACCGGTGTCATGCAGTAGGTTTATGTCAACAAATTATCTATAGTCTTGAAGAGTAACTACGCTTCAAACTTGACCCCACCAAATGAATACCAAAGAAAGCAAAACTATACCATACGACAATCGAATACGCGGTACATTGATGTTTTATATGAATCGGTTTTTAAGAACGTCGAAAGTAAGCTTTAATGTTTAGCAGCGACATCATCTGTCGTCGTCGACTGTCAAAATTTATTAGGTGCCTGATAATTCGTTGGTTTATGTACTGACAGTAGAATCTATTAATTCCCGTATTAAATTGGAAATAATATAGGTAGGTATCTTAAGTTTTTGTTTTATCAGCTCATTTATCTAAGAGGGAATATTTGAAATGAAGTAAATATTTTATCAGCAGAAATATTATAGTTTTGGAACTTATGTTCTGAATGAGTTCCCTTAAAATGTCCCCTTTTAATAAATTTATGATAATTTTGTACACCTTTCCATTCCATTGCTCTATTATGGGTCAATTAACAATTCGATATAAAATACTTAACATAACCTTTAGAAAGAAAGCTCATTAGAAAAACAAGTCTAAAATAAAACTTCGTAAATACTGGTATAGGAACCTCGCAGAGTTGACTGTACAACAAGATTATCAAGAATTAGAAACTTTAAATTTTCTACGGCAATTAAAATGTCGGGTGGAAAAGTTGGGAGCGTTCGTCCTATCGTCACCCCGGAAATACGTGAGGAATTCGCGTTCCAATATTTCTGCTATACTCTCAATGTAAAAGTTATAATAAAACAAACTGTATGATCATAACATGTATCGCAAAATTATTTAATCTAAAGTAAATTTTCAAAATTGGCACAGGTTATTGGCATAGTAAAGAAAAAAGTGTCTATGGGGGATTTTATGACAGCTCTTTAAAAAATAAAAATAATATTTCTAAATAATAGACGGCGCCAGGTGTACTTAGTGGATTTTTTTTTTAAATCCTTTTATGGCCCTGGGTGACTTGCCGGATTTTTTCGGATCCACGAATCGTCAACGCCATCTATCGATTTATAATGATTTTTTTTTAAATTGGTTGTCAGAAAATCGCCCATTCTAATGTTGACAGAATATTCCATTTAGAACTCTACATGAATTATAATAATATTATCTCTAATATCTCTTTACTTATTGGCATTTTATTGGTTGGCTTGTTAGTTTGGAAACAAAACTAAGAAAAAATACTATGTTAGTAAGTACTGTAATCAACATCATCATCATCATCATCAACGGCCCGTTGCAGTCCACTGCTGGACTATGAGCCTCCTCCACTTAAGTGAAGGGTTTTGCCATAATCTCCACGCTTGACAGGCGGGTTGGAGATCGCAGATTAAAAGGTTACTATCAGAGGTACTAGGTATCAGAGAGCGCTGCTGCCCGTTCCCTGTTCAATGTGTAGTCCCTAAGTCGCATCTTACGACACCCACGGGAAGAGTAGGGGTTGGTGACAAATGTATTCTACTCTGCCGTCACCACACGGCAAACGGTTGAGTACTGTAATAAAAAAGATAAATTTATTAAAAATTGTCCTTAACTTTACAGCCACCAATTTGTCACTAAATCTTTTGATTTAAACAGTGCTCTCCAACAAAGCACCGAGACGCTACTTACATAGCAGTGAACACCCTTCCTTTAATTGAATCAGTTCTTTTGCGCAATTAACATAATCACTCTATCCGTCTCGTTCTCTCTTACAGAACTCCAAGCATACTCCATCCTTTGCCGTCTTACAGCGTCGTAATTTAAGAGAAAACTCCTTGAAAGTTTGAGCACATAATAACATCAGAAGATTCAGCTAACTTTATTTTGAATAACATATTGTACTTTGTACTAGCTACTTTGTAGTGGGGCTTTGTTGGCGCTAGTTTTGGCCGGTCCGAGCCGACTGAAACCAGTTTTGAGTGGATTCAAGAACTTAGTCTGGGTTTCGCATTTGATATTTAAATGCGGATTGTCAAAAAGTTGCTGTAAAGTTGTTTTACGTTGGAATTGTTTAACTGCGACAAAACAGCTAGAAGTAAAATATTATTTTCTTTCTCTTCTTTTTTGTAAATGACATTAAAACATATTACATAAGATTGCGCTTTTAAATTTCTCAAACATACAATACGTGGTAACATACCTACATATTTTAGAAGCTTGTCAGTTATGCACAGCAAAAAGAGTTCTTAGTTTGGTTTATCCAAAGTTCTCGATTGGCTGTAAATCTATAAAATACATTAAATATTTTTAGATTCATAGAAAACAACCAAAAACGTAAACCTTTCGGCGGGACTTGAACCCACGACCTTCGGCCTATTCGCAGCCAACGTGCTATACCAACTACACCACGGACGGCATAGTGGCAGCGCCGAAATACGTTCTTGCTTGTTTTCTATGAGATCATGACGTCACCACATTGGGCAACCGCTTAGCACGTTACAGCGCGCTTTAGCGACATCTATAAAAGACAAACATGATATGCATGGTAATTTTTAAAATAGTGTTCTTCTTCATCATGTGGGTTGTAAAGTCGGCAACCGACCTCACAAACCCTGATGTTAGTGTTGAAGAGCTAACATAGGCCACGCGCAGATAGCAGTCAGGACCCAAGGCTAAACGTGCCTTCGGAAACGTGGATTCATATTCTTATTTCGGAAAATAGAATTTTTAAGATGCAAGTTAAGCTGGTTGAAATGCAGTCTAAGTGCAATATAAGGACTACATCTTGACTGTGTTATACGATATCTATAGGAAACTTCGTGTGTAGATAATGTTGCAGATAGAACGTAGTTATATTTAACTGAATCTGTAACCTTTTGCAGGTTAAACTAAGTCCATTTGTGTGAATTTGTTGTTTTGAAAACGCTCTTAGTTTTGTCTATACCCGTAACATCTTGTAACAATGAAACATTAAGACGGATAGAAGTCTAGAAACGATCGCAGAACTAATATTTCGATATGATGTTCGTACTATATCATGTCGGAAAAACAAACGACTAACTTCTCCTATTCCGGTATTTCGCGCGGGAACAAAAGAGGCTCACAAAAATTGCCTATAAGTATGTAAATCATGGGACCTATACGGAAAATTTTCATGGTTTTTGAATTATTATTGCTTTTTGGTTGACTTATAAAAAAACAAGTCACTTTGAAAATTTTAAAGAGAGCAAGAAGGGCCGGGCCGCCTTTCTCTGAAATAGAAAGATAAAAAAGAGAAGCCTTAGTCGACAATGCTGGCCCAATGCAAATTGGTCAACTTCAGACACAATCAGTGCAGGTTTCTTTACGATGTATTCCCACAATCAAAATTTAGTGAATTGATACAACTAAAAACATGCATTGTATGAATATGGTGTGCGAATAATAATAACAGATTAATTAACATATCTTCGGCTCAACTTGTAATTCACATGCGAATCACGCCCTCTTTGATTGATGCCACATCAACCCTTCCGCAAATAAATGGCGAAATTATGCGATCATGGTATAATGTGAACATTATGACGCGACGAAAAGCATATTAACGTCATGACTAGATGAAACCGGTTTGATCAATGCGAGTGATAACAGTGTGACGTCATGAGATACTACAGTAGAATAGCCATTTTTGTCCCTCAATGAGACGCCATATATCAGTTTCACGATAGATTAGAAACCAATGGGATTGTTTTCATTCAATACAATACAGTCAGAAAATACGAGTAGTGTTTTAGCCATCATTGGTAGTAAGAATGTATTATTCCGTAGAGAAATAAAATCTGTGGACTTAGCTTTATTTTTAACGTTTTTCGTAATTATCTTGATAATATTGTTGGAAAAAATATACGATATTTTTTACAGAAACTGCAACTTTACTTTGCTGACACACTTTTTAGTAATTGTACACAATATCGTTGTTGATGTCAAGTGCTGTAACAACCACTTTAACATGTTACTCACAATACTCGCCCCGAGCCCTCAATTCTTCCAAATTTTCCTCAATAATTCCGCCTCTGAAATACGCCTTATCTGGCCCGAATTTCCCCACCTTCCCCATTGTTTAACACCCGAACGTACTTACCCCATTGTTCTCTCTAAATGGGGCAACTGGAAAAAAAAAACCACTTGACCCGAATTCTGTCAAGCACAATTTACCTCATGGATTTGGCGTGAAATATGAGTGGATTTTTGGAAATATTTTGAAGATAGGGGAATTCATTAAAAAAAGAGAAAAAGAGTGCTCAGCTCCTGATCTGAAGGATCTGAGTTTGAATCCCAGTGGGCACAAAGCCAAATAAAAATCTCTTTGTTAATACCTAGTTTAGTTAGGAATTAGCAGGTTGAATCACCTGATTGAGGCTTGAACTGTCTGTAAACGTCTAAGTTCTGTGCTTAGAAAGGCACATTAAGCCGTTAGTCCTGGCCTCCTGGCTATTATAGTACAGAAGTCGTGTTACGTTGAGCCATATTAGAGGGATTTATGAAGTACATATTCTCCTATCCCCGAACGCCATAACGACAGAAATTTGAACCGAACCATCCATTCACAAAGTTTTCTAAAATTAAACTAACGCCATCTACCGTCAACCGTACAGCAACAAAAATATTTTTGCAAATTCCCGTAGTTATTATTTCGCACGCGTTGTTATTTTTATTTACGACGTGGTTGCGAATCGTAAACTTGGCTGAAATACGCTGTGCTGTCGCGTGGTTTTGGCTACGGACGTATAGATTGAGGAAGTGACATAGTTTTGCAAACTTGCTCTGCAACATTGAAATTGATATTCATATGCAAAATGGTATGTGGTCCATTCTGGAAGAACGTTTGTTGGTTTTACTAGATGAGTTTGTTGTCTAAGTGAGCACTAGCTCACATTAGGTTAATATATTGATGTTCTTTCGTGCCCGCAATATGCGAGGACCTTTACTCACAAAATTGGCTTCTTGAGTCACATTCGAACACATGAGCGCCAAAACGGAGCTGAAGTCGCCGTGGCTGATACCGATCAGGAGCTCATCATCATCATGATTAGTTATCTATCACAGAATTAAAAAAGTGGAAAGCTAAGTCAAAGAATATAAACTACATACAGGGTATGTATAATTAAAATGAAGTGACAGGTCTCAACAAATGGATGTGGTATATTCAGACCATAATTTTGAATTATCATCATTATCTTTCAGCCATTTTGAATTATATTCCACCAGAAAATTTTCAAGTTTTTATGTGGCTTTCGAAAATAATGGAAATACAAATAATTTGTATAGTTCTCCACAACAATAAAAAAACATCAATAAACTTCGAAAACGCCTTTTTGAAAAAGCCTTCTATGAAATACAAAACACACAAACAACTGCTAAAATAACATTTTCAACTCTCCTATCGACACTTTAATAACACTCTTCTATTTAGACACGAGACGCTTTAAACATCTTTTATATCATTATCCGTAGTATTTCTTTTGTTTCCATTACGACATCAATTTCAAGCAAACATAAAACTGAATTTATGGCCTCTGTCGTATCAAAAGTTTGAATCTCGTCTAGAAGGCCAATATCTTCGTGCAACGCCTCATACTTTCGTGCAATTCGTGGCAAGTACTTACGACTGCTCTTTTACGAGGTTCCAACTCTGTTGCTACCTTAGTACCTTTGCTACCTTTACTACCTTGACTTGCTGCTACCTTAGTACCAACCTGTTTCTACTTACTTCCAGTTTTAGTACTAACTTTAGCTTTACTATTTTAGTTAGCGTCTGTTTCTTTTTAATTAGCTTTTCAGTGAATGTTAGTTACATAACGTATGTATAACGTAATTATACTAAACTCTAAATAGACTGCAATCTGACCTGGTTTGGTGACAAATTACAAGGATGTTTTACCAATAGATCAATGATGCAACTTATAATAATTCTAGCGGTCTTGCTCATCAAAATAGTAAAAATGTATCTATAAGATGGAAAAAAGTAGTTATTCAATTACTTACATTTAGTAATTCACTTACTTACACTTATTTTTTGTCTATACATTGTTCTATCCCAAAAAAGATTGACGACATTCTTTACATTTCAAGACGCATCACTCGTAGAACCTAAACGAGCCCTTTGTTGAACTAGGAACACAATGAAACTATCACTTAAACGAATTCTCCCAAAAAAAGAATTAAATTTTCTAAGACGCCATCTTAGGAACAAATTCGCCGCTCTTCTTTTGACAAAAAATATAACTCACACGCCGCATAAACGCGAACCTATCTCCTGGAGTGTCAAAACTATTGTCGTCTCGTTCGCACTTATGTAAAGTGCATATCTTCTCTCGTTTCGAGTGGCACACTTTTGGCGCCAAACGGTGTTTGACTAAGAGCAGCGATTTGTTATGCCTAGAATGGATTCCGTTCTCCAAATGGATCGCAGAGTGGTGTACAATGCTTTCTTACTTTATATTTGAGAAAGAGTGAAATGGACTGAGAAACACTTGAAAGTATTATAAACGATTCCTTTTTTTCTGCTCTTTACTTGAATTGGTCTAAATTAATCATCCCTGTTTTCTATCTCTCTTATCCTATCGAAGAAATATCAAAGACGAATCGCCTCTTGTATGCAGAGTTTGGAGTGCAAAGGGCTTGACATTAGTAACTTTTGAAGTAAAATAAAAAAAATTGAGGGGACTTACTAAATATTGAATATTATTTTTTAATTTTCTAAATTGCGTATACATAGTTAAATAAAAGACTTGTCATTAAAAAAATATTTTAACAAAAATAAACTAATAAAAGCAAACACGTTATTTTCAGTTTTCCTCGCAACTTTGATTTTCATTTAAAAGCTTCTTCGAAAACTAAATTCCCCATTTTATAAAAAGGAACACGTCCTCTTCTAAAATAAAAATATATTTCCAGACAACACTCTTGAAATCTCTGAAACTTTAAGTAATTTTGAACTAAACGAACTTAATAGAAATCCTGAGAAAAATATTGATGGAACTTAGCTAACAAGATGTTGGAGTAAATAATAAAATATTGAGAGATTTCAACTCGATTGGAGAGCAGAAGATACTTGAAACCACAGACGAAGTAACATCTAAGACTCTACAAGTACAAAACAAGAAAAAGACTGTTCGGTAACAGCGTTTTCTTTTTGACATCTGATTCACTTTTCTGTTACACAGTTTTGATGATTTCACTGTTGTGTATTTTGCAATAACTAACCAATATTTTAACCTATCAGAAGAAAGAAATTCTTTATACAATTTTGACGACTTATTTTTAATGGTCGGTCATTTTTAATTTGTCAAGATAAGTGTGGTCGTAAATACTGTAAAAATATAAAAATAAATCTTCTAAGTAATCTAATAAGCGTTAACTATCTTCAGGTACACCAGCCAGCAGCGCCCAACTGACAGGAGTCGAAATGATCGCCATAACCGAAAAAAAAAGATCATTCACACTCACTCAAACGTTAGCGTAAATGATGTTGGTAGAACTGATGGCTTTTTAAATCATTTTAAGATTGTATCGTCGTCCTCTCTTACTGAATAGTCTGTGCGAAAAACTAACACTTTCTTTTTGAGGTCCATAACAAACACATTTGTAAAATGAATTTCCACTGAACTAAGTGTTACTCCGAGAATTGAATGAGATATTGTGTAAAAATGAAGCATGGCTTTCAAAAAGAAGTGGTTTGGACCGTTTTGTTTGGCAAGTTCATTTTGTACTCAGTGTGAGATGGCAAGAATTAAACTTCATGTACCATTGGTTTTACTTTGGAAGTGAAGGCTTTGGTTTCTTTTTCGTTTTGCCTTAACTCTGACTTAAGTATTTTGTTGTTTCTTTTACGTCTATCTTTTACATTCTAAAGATGTCTTATAAAGCTCTTTCAGTTGCTTTTTCTTTGTTTAGTTTTTTGTTTGTGCCGTGTGGTGACGGCAGAGTAGAATACATTTGTCATCAACCCCTACTCTTCCCGTGGGTGTCGTAAGAGGCGACTTAGGGACTACACATTGAACAGCGAACGAGCAGCAGCCATCTCTGATACAGTAACCTTTTAATCTGCGATCTCCAACCCGTCTGCCAAGCGTAGAGATTATGGCAAAACCCTCCACTTAAGTGGAGGAGGCTCATAGTCCAGCAGTGGACTGTAACGGGCCGTTGGTTTTGTTTTTTAATACCGGTTGATATTGTTGTCAGCTTATATACGTATTTTTTTGTTATTCTGTCGCTTATATACGTTCCCACTGAGGGACTTAAGCTTTTTAAAGTGTTGTGGTGACATCTGCTGAATACGATAAAGCTCTCAAAATTTCGACATCAGGCCGTGTGTATTTTCATAAAAAAATAGTCAACAAGGAAAGCATTTTATTTCCTGTAATCCTTCAACAATCAATCAGCCTATTGCAGTTCACTGCTGGACGTAAGCCTCCCCAAGGGCACGCCAAACTGCAATAGGCTGATTGATTGAATCCTTCTACAAAACTGAAATTCAAATAAGGCTATCACTGTAAAAACCATTTGCAGTGTAATTAAAAAGCGACTCTATTTTCCTCATTTCAGAATAATTAAAATTTCTACGAAACGACCGGTTACACGTGAAGATCGTATGATTAAATATTATTAACTGGAAATAATGAAAATGGTGTATATAAAATAATAAATGTATAAATTAATACTTCACTATATAAGTGAATAAGTAGCACAAAATGTTGACCTGAATACAATCATATTATTTTACATTATACATATTTTATGTAGTAGCTAATATTTTTTATTTTCAATAGAACACTTTTTATTAAAAAAAGTTAAGTATATATAGGTATATATCTAGCAGCGATAAAAAATAATAATTGCAAGATGAATCATCTGCTTTCTGATGATGAGATTCATCTGGTTGAGCCAAGCTCATGGCAGGAAAAAACTTGCCACTTAATTGGACTGACTATCTGATGAAGGTCACGGGAAGCCACTGGTTGCAGGCAGCGGAAGACGAGTCGTTGTGGAAATTTGAAACAAAGGTTTGTATCTAGCAGTGGACTTGTTTTGGCCTGTGGCGACGACGACGGATAGATTGAATCAACAGGAATTTCAACCGAAATAAAAAACGTTCAGAATATATCGGAATATTTATTTTTATGAATTGGGACGATTAGGCTTTAGTCGTCCACGCTGGCCCAGTGTGGGTTGGTCGACTTAACACACAACTTTTGAATTTCTTCGCAGGAGTGTGCAGGTTTCATCACGATGTTTTCCTTCACCGTAAGAGCGTCGAATAAACGTAATGAATTCGAAATTCGAAAACACATTGCGCGGTGGGGATTGAACCCGCGTCTCCCGGACGGGAGGCAGCGGCCCTAGCCACTAGACCACCAACGACGCTTTATGTATTTTTATGTATGTTCAGTGATAATTATTTTTTACCACGTTATCTGATTTTAATATTTTATTTAATTAGGGGGTACCTACATTCGAGGTGGTCACAATTTTAATCAAGATCAGACTACGGAGTTTATTAGAACATCATCAGATTCTTAAACATAATGCATAATAAAGCTTACGTTTGTAAGAGGTTTTTTATTTTCAAATAATTCAATGTATACCTACCTAGCCACATATCAAATGAATGTTTTTCCTTCTTTTTTCCTTTCAATATAAGGCAATACAACGCAAAATCACCTCATTTCGTACACAATGCGTTTAACAAGCTTACATTACGTTGTATTAGAAGGTTCTATTCAAGCTGACGACAAAAGACTTCAACAAATTTCAACACTCAACGACCTTTTTGGGTATTTGGGGTTCTTTTCCGATTTGTATTAATACTAAATGATAAAAAATATTACAATGATAATATTGCAGTCTAAGTATTAAAATTTTATAATGTTTGATTTTTTTCTCTTCTACTCAAATTTAAATAATCTACGCACATTCATAGTGTCAAGTAAAAAATAAATAAAAAAAACAATTGTTAAAATTTGATAAAGTTTGCTTTTTTGTGTGGTACCTTGGGTACCGACCAATCCCTTCTATTAAAATTAAAATAATCTACGCACATTCATAGTATCAAGTACTTGGACTGCAATATTATATGAGAAAGAAACGTATTTTCCCAGGGATGACATTAATTACCTAAATTTACTTGGATAGTAATAGATGTATTAAGCCATTAAAATTCAAGTCATCAGCATAGACCAACACTCATGGCAACACTCAATTACAATAACATCGGTACCCTCAAATTTCCATCACCAAACAAAAGCCAAATAAATACAGCCATCTCTTGCTTTCCAACACCTTTACTGTATATTCGTCTCACTCACAAGAACTGTTGCGAATTTAATTTGGCTAAAAGCAACGATTTATTACCTAGAACTCTGAGTGTTACACGACCAAGTTAGCTTGGCACCTTGATCTAAAGACGCCTCATACTTGCAAAGTGCCAAGCCAATTTTACCGCACTATATGCCAATGTGGGAATACGATGGTTTATGACTTTTTGAAGAAACGTACCGAGAGAGGAAGAGACGTTACGGAGTTTCAAATTTGATGATAGAAGTTTTGAATGTCATATTTTCGTAGACATTATTGCCTGCAATAAAGTGTACGCATAATTTGAATACACTTGTTACTTGTGACTTGCGAGTTGGTTGTTATCCTTTGTAATGTTGAATAAATTAAAATGATTGTATTAGGTTATGTTTGTGTAAATTTGGGCTGTTTACTGTCATTCCTAAGAGCTTTCTTTGTGGTTGTCTTTTCAGTATGCTGTTATCAGCTTTAATATCTCTTATATAAGAGTATCCTAGATGACTTGGTGAACGTTGCTGGGCGCCGATAGATGCAAGTAGCGCAAGACCTCGTTCACTTTGGAAACTCATGGGGAAGCAATGTTCAGCAGTGTTGATGATGAAATTCAAAACTGGAAAATACGGCATTTGGCTTGCCGTATAAATAATAATACTGAAAATACTACCGGCGCTCTAAGTCCTGCAATATTTTCCTTAATTTTGGGTTTCCTTTTTCAGTAGCCTTTTTAATTGTCCCACTGCAAAGGCTTCCGCTTTTTCCTTCCATTGGTCTCAATCTTAGGCCACTTTACTCCATATCTACTTTACTCAATTTAATAATAAGGAAAACTATTTCTGGTCTTGTAACTTTCTTGTTCATACTTTGTGTCAGTTTTGTTATATCACTGAGCATAAAATATAATGACAATCTACGATACAAAACATGGCAAGAAGTTTTTTATCACAGACTATAATACTCGGTTTGTATGGAAAGAATATTAGTCTTTCCTCAAAACCCGACGTAAAATTGCACGACATTCCAACGACAATCCTTTATGTAGTGAAAGCTATTAACCAACCAATTCTAGTTGTTGCTTCGTCGATTAAAACTTGGACAACTTGGTCCCTCTCAGAAATAGCCGGTGCATATTTTAAAACTGTTTACTTCACTAGCGGCAGTTCTGAAATTTCGTTTCCAGTTTTTGAAATTCGCGTTCCGAAGTTTAGGAGCGACAAAATTTTTGAGTGCTCCTGAAATTCGCTTATTTCAGTCTTTGTGGTGTAGACAGTATTTGCAAACTGAAAGGTCTCTAGTTTTGTTGCCACACTATGTTTTTTCAGATTTTCAGTACCTGGGCGACCGAGCAAAGCTGGTACTATACGTGGATGGAGGTTTTATTTTTGACGTATTAGATATTTTCCTTCCTTAGCCATGTGGTGACGGCAGAGTAGAATACCTACATTTGTCAACAACCCCTACTCTTCCCGTGGGTGTCGTAAGAGGCGACATAGGGACTACACATTGAACAGTGAACGGGCAGCAGCGCTCTCTGATACAGTAACCTTTTAATCTGCGATCTCCAACCCGCCTGCCAAGCGTGGAGATTATGGCAAAACCCTCTACTTAAGAGAAGGAGGCTCATAGTCCAGCAGTGGACTGTAACGGGCCGTTGACAATGAGAATTTTTCCTGTGGTTATCAAAACAAAAAATGTACATTAATATTAATAAAGAAATTCAAAAATAACGCCATTAACAAAGCTTTAAAAAACTAAGCTTTATATATTAAATTTACAAGACAATACATAAAAAACCTCCTCCTTTTAATTTCTCTTCGTATAATAACACAATTTTAATTTAAACAAACAATCACCTCTTTCTTCACTGTCAACTAAACTACTCATTAGTATGAGTATAACGTGTTCTACTAAGGTCGTAAATTATTATCGGATACATGACCGGCCCGAGTGGCAGCCATTATTAACAGCCCAGTTATTTCCATAATAATATCCTATTTCGTGTCACAACCATGCAACTAGCATTATTATTATTACATTGTTTATTTTATTTAACAATATGCTGACTGTTATAGAAAGGAATATCTTGGGAGTAGAAGTACTTTTGGTGTGAATTTCAAATAGGTAATCTAGCGTTGGTGGTAATGTTGCTACCTCCAGTCCAAAAGATGATTTTTAAAAACGGTTGCCCGTTGTGGGTGACGTCATGACTTCATAGAAAACAAGCAAGAACGAATTTCGGCGCTACCACTATGCCTTCCGTGGTGTAGTTAGTGGTGTAGGTAAGCACGTTGGTTGCGTATAGGCCGAAGGTCGTGGGTTCAAGTCCCGCCAGAAGGTTAACCTTTTTGGATGTTTCTATCCCCACTAAAAAAGCGTGTTTTTGAATTTCTTTATTATTACGTTTGAAGAACGTCGTCAGTGGTCTAGTGGTTCGGACTTCTGTCTTTCGTTCGGGAGACGCGGGTTCGATCCCCACCAAATACCAAGTGTTTTCGAATTTCGAATTCATATGTACGTTTATTCGACGCTCTTACGGTAAAGGAAAACATCGTGATGAAATCTACACACTGCTGCGAAAAAATTTAAAGGTCGTGTGTGAAGTTGACCAATCCACACTGGGCCAGCGTGGTTGACTAAAACCTTATCGCCCTAATTCAGGGTAGGCTCGAATCCCTCGGTGGGGACGTATGTGGGCTGTTGTTAAAGTACATTTATTCGATGTTCTTACGGTGCAGGAAAAGGTTGTGAGGAGTACCGGCGAAGTTTAAAGGTTGTGTCCAAAGTCAACCAACTCGCCTACCAATTCAGTCAACCTATTAGTGGGATAGACTTAAGCCTTGATATATTCTGGCACTATGTCATAATATTTCTTGTCAAGATTTACATAAATTCACGAAGATATTTTCATAGTGGAGAAAATAATAATTTGAAGAATTTGTGTAGTTTCAAAACAAAAATAATTCATATCTAGAGCTTAATCAAAATTAGGTCAACACATAAAATAAAGCTAGCTAATTTGAAAGCAAAAACTTTACCGAAAACGCAACTTAAAAATATTCCGACGAAAGTTTTCCACCTCAGCGTCGGAAATAATAATTTTCACCAAAACTAACTCAGCTTATTATAAAACTCCTCTGATGTTTGTGAAAAAGATTTCTCTAAAAATTGAGAATTTTCATTGTGACCGAAAAGAGTAAACATTTTTAGTGCTTGTCGTCACCTGACGATAACTGAAAAACTAAATTGAGATCGGAATATATTCAAATTCAAAGCCTTTTTATTCCTAATAAATACTAATTCTAAAATCAATTTCATACAATAAATTAAATCACACTAATATTATAAATGTGAATCCAAATATATGGATGTTTGGATGTTTGCTACGCTTTTACGCCTAAACTACTAGACGGATTTAGACGAAATTTGGAATGAAGATAGTTTGTAACCTGAATTAACACATAAAATACTTTTTACCAGGAAAATTGTTATTCCCACGGGATAATCTTACATAGCGCGAGCGTAGCCGCGGGCGGACCGCTATAAATAGATAAAAAACAACTGCATTGTGAATGAGGTAGGGTAGGTGTAGGGTAGGTGAAGGGTAGGTGTAGGGTAGGTGAAGGGTAGGTGTAGGGTAGGTGAAGGGTAGGTGCAGGGTAAGATGTAGGGTAAGATGTAGGGTAGGTGCAGGGTAAGATGTAGGGTAGATGTAGGGTAGATGTAGGGTAGGTGTAGGGTAGGTGTAGGGTAGGTGTAGGGTAGGTGTAGGGTAGGTGTAGGGTAGGTGAAGGGTAGGTGTAGGGTAGGGAAGAGGTGAAAAATAGCAGGAAAAGTCTGGCAGGTCACCTAGTGATAAATAATTTTAAAAAGCTGATTTAAAATTTTAAATATAATTAGAATTTTATTAATAGTAGTGTAGTAGCGTGACTTCCACAGTAATACATAATAATATACTCGTAGGTACGTAGAGCCATGCGCCTGAACTTCTATGCTGTCGGAATACATACACAACATATTTTTGTAAAAACATCAATAAAATTTCGGTATTTAACAGTTCTAAAATTAGGATTTATTTAAAGATAAATAACGAACTTTTTAATCATTTAATTTTCTAAATTATATTTAAAGAGAGCCTATAGCATATTTTTCAAACGAAGAGTGGTGCATCCACACAGTCCTTGTTACCAAAAATTAAGACACCAGCTCCTAAAATTATTAAAACCCTGTTTAAAGAGATTAGCTTAATTTTATTTCATTTATTTTTTATTTACAGGGTAATATACAATTGTTATATACGCCGTGTGGTGACGGCAGAGTAGAATACATATGCCACCAACCCCTACTCTACCCGTGGGTGTCGTAAGAGGCGACTTAGGGACTACACATTGAACAGGGAACGGGCAGCAGCGCTCTCTGATACAGTAACCTTTTAATCTGCGATCTCCAACCCGCCTGCCAAGCGTGGAGATTATGGCAAAACCCTCCACTTAGTGGAGGAGGCTCATAGTCCAGCAGTGGACTGTACGGGCCGTTGATTGAATGATACAATTCAGAAGAACCTACTTCTAAAATTTAATAAAACTTTGCAGGTGAGACATTTTCTATGCAAGCGTTGCACGTTTGTCGCTCCTTCAAAGAAGATTATTAACATTTCTGAACGATACTACTTTAACATGCTCGTATTTGTTTTAAGAAAACTAACTTCGGTAAGCTTACGGAAAGAGTATGCGCATACGAAAAAGAATCCAAAACACACCTGTGTTGCTATTTTTTGAGAACTGTGAAATGCATAAATGATTCCGTAAGTAAACATGAAATAAATAAATAAATGAATCTTCTTCTTAATTTGAAACAACAGACCTCATTAACCCTGTTATAGAGCTGCCAGCAAAAACCTAATCTGGCTCGTGTAATGGCTACCTCCGTGAAAAATTCGCTACAGACTTCTAGCTTGATTCAACCGCTTTTGATGGAACTTCATCATAGTCTTGATTGCTGGAAAAGTAGAAAAATCCAGTTATTATTAGCAGGTAAAAAAAGAACAGCTAGTTAAAAACAGTTTCCATTGCAAATGCTTGGTTTTCAAAGTTATATGTTATGTTTTAGATTTAAGTCTTTACTGTTGCTGGGTTAAATTTATATTGTTTTTTTTTTTTTATACAACATCATCATCATTTCAGCCGGAAGACCACCACTGCTGTAGATAGGCCTCTCCCATAGGTTTTCACCGTGAATGGTCCTGCGCTATTTGCATCTACCGGCGCCCAGCAACTTTCACCAAGACATACGTAATGTGTATGACATATACGACGTAAGTTTCCAATATTAAGTTTGAATTTCATTGGACTCGCAGCATTCCCTCGCAAAGGATTATCTGCAAGTTTCAGAACAAGATGCTGTTTTAAGGTATTTACTTGCATGACTGACTACGAAAACTAACTTCAGTAAGCTCGTTCAAAACATATTCATGTAAAAGAGAAATAGAATGTAGAGCTTGGTATTTTAAGATGACGGTGATATCAAAGCGAAGACGTTAGAGTTATATGTACTTTACCTATACTTTATTCCTCACAAAAAACACACACTGAAAAATATACAAAGTTCAAAATTGTAGTAAACAGGTAGATGGCCTTATACTTTTCTGTGATTTTAGATTTGATCATATTATTCGTAAAAATATAGTGTTAAGAAATTAATAGTCTTATAATTGCAATTCAAATAGGTTACATTTTAAGCAATGGAGGCCATTGCAAATCAACTGTACTAAAAATATATTTATATAGTCTGTACTTCTGAGTATTTTCAAATTGTGTTACCCTGAAAATGTACCCTATTACATTATTCACTCCACCACTTAACACTCTTTGAATATAGCTATAAATCCTTAGGTAATTGTGAAGCAGGCAATAAAGGTGGTTTTACAGCGGCAACTTTTGATTGGCCAATATTAAGGTTAGGCCTATTAGTCTGTTTATGACTTTTAGGGTTCGGTACTACAAGATTTCTGTTTGAATTAGTTGGCTACCTATGTTTCTTGTTGGGATGATGACTACTTTTTTTTTTCTTTAGCTATCAGATAGATTATTAAAAAGTATTGGACATGTATTTTTTATTTTTTCACGTAATAAAAAAATAACGGAGATATATTGAGTTGAAAAAGCGTATGACGTCACGCTTGAGTCGATTTTATACTGAGTTGTGACGTAAGCAGCCCCCATTCTCCAACATGCGGATTAACTAAGTATTTTTTGAGAAAACAAAAAATACTTATCTAGTTCTTTTGTATTACCTGACTGAAAGACAAAACAGAATTTCATTTTCTTTACCTAGTCATAATCCCTATTCTGTTCACAAGTGATTAAAAAAACAGTTTTTTTTATGTTTAACAAAATGTTATTGTACAGCGCACATGTATAACGCTGAAATATTCTTCCTTATTTTGCCATTTTCTCCGACAGAAACTCAGCTCTTCAACAAAAATGAGTTTTAAAATAATAGCGATGTTCATACAAAGTAATATAATACAACACGTGATATTATAGATCAAACTTTGATCTTACATTATTTCCCTTTCCGAAATGCTGAGAATAGAAAAAAATATATAAGAAATTATTTCAAGTACCAGGGCGACACAGACCGTGAAGATGTGTTTTATATCCTCGCGGATAAATTCAAGATGGCGTCATTCACGATACAATAGCCACCGACTTCTATTTTACCTTTTGCGAAAAAACCATCAAACTAAACCCATCCTTATTCGAATAGGAATAGAATATTAGTAGCAGTAACAAATTGCCGATTGAAGGTAAATTTTAACGTGGCATAGGAGAAATATGACGCACTCTTGTTTTATTGCTTTTAATGTGCTTTTTTATTTCACGGCGGCGTTTCGTTTTGATGGTTGCTGGGGGGTTCTGCTGGGGGTTTTATGGACCCCCCTCTCTATTTACCTCCTTTATCTGTTAACGGTGGGAAAACATCGTAATCTAGGGGTATAATGGGGTCGGGGACCCTTTGGCATGGCTATAAAAACAACTAAAGATCGACTCGGGGAAAGAAAATGGTCATTATGAATATCACACTGTTGCTTTGTGATCCATTTTTAAATCATTGTAAGTGTTTTTAAGGATGAGTTCAAATATATTGATAAACTTTGAATCAGTTCCGATTTTTTTTCCGTAATCAATGAGCCGTTTACAGGAACATCTGTCGGTAATTAAAAGTGTTAGATAGAGTGGGGGACTTTCCGACAGCCAATAAAAAAAAAATAGTTCATAAAACTTCGGGAGATAGCGTTGATCCGAAGAAATGCAGCGGTAGGGTCATAAAAGGATTTAAATAAAGAATCCACGAATTACACCTGGCGCCATCTATCGTCTTAATTTGAACTATTATTTAAAGAGCTGTCAGAAAATTCCTCATTAAAAAAAAAAAGCTGTCAAAAAGTATAAGGCAACCACCAAATACAAAAATAACCACAGTAACATGAAAATCACTTTGAAATAAGTAATAATTAAAAATTATTTTTAAACAAGCTTTTAAAGCCGTGGAGTGGAGTATCCTTGTTAAGACAAATCCAATGAGCCCAAACACGACTAGGTTGTGGTGTGTATTTAAGGAGTTCCTATGGATATCTTCCGGCTCCATCATGAGACCCTGGATATCACGTATGACTAAAGATCTTGTTAAGACAAATCCAACGAGCCCAAACACGACTAGATTGTGGTGTGTATTTAAGGAGTTCCTATGGATACCTTCCGGCTCTATCATAAGACCTTGGACATCACGTATGACTTAAGATCTTGTTAAGACAAATCCAACGAGCCCAAACACGACTAGGTTGTGGTGTGTATTTAAGGAGTTCCTATGGCCACCTTCCGTCTCCATCATCAGACCAGCTCCATGGTACCATAATATTGTATTGTCATCGCGGTTACATAAGTATACCAAATTTCAGCTAATTTCAATGGCAGCAAGTGCTTCAAAATGAAGTTGCAAGATTTCGCCCGAACATACCCACAAAAAACATACAGTGCAAGCTAAAAAATAAAAGCTTGTAATAATAAAATATCAAATGACAATTATTATTTGCTACGATGATGTCACCATCTTTCAAGAGAAGAATAACTTGTTTTTTTCTTTTTATAAAAGCTCTCATTGCACACTTACAAAATCATCCGGCAGAGGACCAAGGTAGTTGATATCGTCCAGAAGTGTAGCAAGCTGAAGTGGCAGTGGGCCGGCCACGTCTGTCGCAGAACCGACGAACGTTGGAGCAGAATTGTTCTCGAATGGAGACCACGCCTCGGGATACGTAGTGTGGGACGCCCCTCTCCCAGGTGGACTGATGACCTGAGGAAGGTCGCTGGTGGTGGCTGGATGAGGAAAGCGGGTGATCATGCGCTTTGGCGTGCCAACGTCCAGCAGTGGACTGCGATAGACTGATTGATTGATTGATTGATTGACACCCTTACGAAAAAAAATTGCTTTGCTAAAACTGTAACCACAATATTTTGACTATTTTCCTAACTTAGAAGGCTCGCCTGATTTTGATGAGTGATTTAATATTTACCTTGTGTGATTATTATGTCCGTTTTTTCCTTTGAAACATATTCCACTTCAAAGTAAATATTATAATATCTTTTACCTATTTGTTACTCTTTTCTCAACTTAGTATATTCAGCATCAAGTTACTGAAATGTTTAATAAAGTATACAAGCACTCGATTCTGACAGAAAGTTTACCAAACAATTTATATTTGTCCTGTTTTTTCTCGATTTTTAGTGAGATCATGAGTAGGCTATAGACATTTTGGTGTTTAGGTGCTGTAAAATATTGACTTAATTATTTATAAAATGCAAAGACTTTTATTTTATAAACATGACCTAATTATAATATTGTGTTGTGGCATGAGTTGAGTGTAATCTGAAGTTATGTTCTTTAAAAGAAAGAAGTTATGTTCTGAGAACACAAGTGGTATGAGAATGAGACCCGTTGCCACATAATTATTACCTATTGAAATTATTGGTAATATTGTCTATGTATACATGTAGGTACTAAATCTCATCCAAATCCATCCAGCCGTCTAGGCACGGGGAGGTAGTAACATATACACATACATACACACACACGCACATACACGCACACATATACTTGCACACACACACCCACGCGCATGGAGAACCTGCCGACTGGTTAGTAGACAATGCAATGCCTAGCATTGCACTGTATGAAATCAACGCTTTGACGTCGAAAAATGATTTGTAAAAATCTTAATTCGAATAAAAAAATTTGACTTTTGACTTTTGACTTTTGAACCCGATCCCAAGACGTACTCGTCGTAGGGCTATCCACTCGGCAGTTTCTCTTGCGCTTGGGCTCACACACTTGCTCACACACACACACAGACACACACACACATACATATATATATAATATAAAAAACTTGAGTATTTATATTATTACATTAGTGTGATTGGTTGAAGGGATTGCTGAGTAGCTAGTGGAACAAGCATGCTGACCCCAGGTTTTAGTCGTAGGGCTAGCTGCTTGGGTGTTTCTTCTCATCTTATGTGAACATAAGTTATTTTCAAATGCTATGAGTCATAATTATTTTCTATTTTTGTTCTAGTTTTACGTAAAAACTGTTTATTTACATAAATATGTTTAGAAGAGCGGTGTCTCCTAACACAGGCGATAAGCTTTATGGGAGGCACCTGCCCCTAGTTTATAAAGTACTGTTTGTGTAGAAAATAAACAAATTTTAATTTAATTTAATTTAATTTAAAAAAAAAAGATTTATTCGTCTCCTGTCTTTTACATATTTCAGAAAAACTTAAGAGACAGAACGAAATAACAGTTCATGTAAAGTCACGCTTATTCCATAAAGCAAAAG
Source organism: Carpatolechia fugitivella (assembly GCA_951230895.1). Lineage (NCBI taxonomy): Eukaryota > Metazoa > Arthropoda > Insecta > Lepidoptera > Gelechiidae > Carpatolechia > Carpatolechia fugitivella. Next base: position 1,340,223 of record OX579670.1, read on the forward strand.
TCTTGTTTTTACTTGGTATTATCAAGACATACATTTTTTACTTTATTTTTATCAGTGAAAAAGTTTAAATCACATCATTACACTAATATTATACTTAAATGAGAAAATATGTTGGATGTTTGTTCCGCTTTCACACCTAAACTACTAGACGGATTTGGATGGAATTTAAATTAGAGATAGTTCGTACCCTGGATTAACAGATAAAATACTTTTTACCGAGAAAAATCGTATTCCCACGGGAAAATCTTACATAACGCGAGCGTAGCCGCGGGCGGACAGCTAGTATAACATATTTAATTTAGCCTCCCTATATAGTGTTTATTGTTCTACGGTTTTCCTGACCTGGGCTTTTCCAGGAAATACCTGGTTAAATCGTGGAAAGTTTTTAGCCTTCCCGTTGCAGAATCGGGGTCAATATCTAGCGGATATAAGCAACTAAGCTCGCTTGGTCAAAGTTTTGCTGCTTATATTCAGGGTTGCCTCATCTTAGTTACTTTGAAGATGAGGGTTTTCAACGAAGTTTATTTTGACTTCATCAAGGATTACCACTTAGATTAAAGGTATTTGAAATTAACGAAACCGACAGTGACAATGTGTGCTCTTTTGCTTTGAAAGGCATAGTTTTTTTAAGCTTAGCCGTTTGGTTAGGTTACACTCAAATTTTATAGGTAGCTTAAAGATAGTTATTAATATTTTAATATTTTTAATCAAAGGAAATAAATAAATTAAAAAGACGATACTAAAAAACGTAAACTAACGTAATTTATTAAGTTACTAGTAGTCGTCCTACGCTCGTGGCTACGCTCGCGTTATGTAAGATTTTCCCGTGGGAATAAGACTTTTTCCTGTAAAATGTATTTTATGTATTAATACAGGGTACAAACTATCTCCGTACTAAATTTCATAGAAATTCGTTTAGTAGTTAAGGCGTGAAAGCGGAACAAACATCCAAATATATTTTCGCATAGTGTGATGTGATAAAAAAATTACCTAAACCTTATTCGTCACCTAAAATAGAATCCACAGCCCTTTTTCTCTCTTAAATTTAACGTGTTTTCCGTTTCAGAAATAACTAATTTTCCACAACCCTACGTCTCCAGAACTTCCAGCTATTGGCTAGTTAAAAAACTGCTTCGATTCAGCGCTTTGAATACTGAGTGCTGAAGTTGCAACTTATTAAGTTTTAGCTCACTTCGTTACGGAAAATTGAGGGATACAAAGTGGAGACTCTGAAGACAATGTTCAAGTTTAATAAGGATGAAAATGGCGGGAAATGTAAAGACACGAGCATTCATTATGGAAAGGGAATTTGTTTTATTTTCTTTATAGAGAGTTTTTCTAGTTATTAATGCAGTTTTTTGTTTTACTGTAAATGGGGTTTAGTTTGACCTCAGTTGTCTTGTACCTGATGGAAGGATGACGAGGTTGAGAGTGGAACATGCTAGAAAATTCCTATCATATATCATCAACATCATCATCATCATCTCAGTGTTTTAATACAAATATATTCAGAGATGAATAGCGTTTTAAATAAAATAGCTCGTATACCGAGGGGTTCGAGCCTACCCTGAATTAGGGTAACCAGAACGTAGTAGGAACCAAACCTGCGTTTCCTGGATGGGAGGCAGCAGCCCTTGCCACTACACCAAAGACGCTCTCTTTAATTATTATTTAATATAGACAGGGTTTATGTAGCTGCATGCACTATTTTGTAACACCACCTTATTGAGAAGATTGTTCACGAAATCAATAAATAAATTGAAATTGAAATGTACCGAAAGTTTTTGGTACAGAATAAACGAAAAGCTGCTGTAGCTATTTGCTACGAGCCGTAGGTATACCTCGCCGTAGACTGCTACGGCGTAGCACGAACCAAAAAACAAACATTAATTTGTCGTACTTTTCGTTACGTGTACGTCTACGTAATGCGATTACGTAGGATTTACGCAACGAATTATCTATAGTCTAGAAGAGTAACCGTCTAATAAAGTCCGCTAAAACATGGCACCTAATTAATGTTGACAGACGACGACAGACAGGCAGATGATGTCGCTGCTGTACATTGAAGCTTACTTTTGACGTTCTTACAAACTGAGTCATATAAAAAATCATTGTACAGCGTGTCGGCGAGCGGGGTCATGTATGGATGTAGGTGTATAATGTACCTATGTATATGTACAGTAAAGTACATGTCTAGACACACACGTATATAACTTCGTATATGAACTCAACTAGGGAAGTTTTAGCCCCCTCGCCGATAATCGACCAGATCACGCAGAGAACAAAATTGAATGTAGTTCTCCTACCTTGTAATCCGGATTACTTCCCTCTCGATAATATCTGCTTCGCTGATCTCTTGCTTCGCTCATCTCTGCACACAGCTACGACAGGATTCCTCGGCCACGAAACTCCATTCGCCTCCAAACCCGCTGGACAATTTCCACCTTCTGTAAAGTTATCATAAATTGATCCAAATGCATACACAGAGATGTTAGCTTAGGAGTGATAATGTGTGATATATATAATATTGTATTTATTGTCCTTTGGTACATATATATATATAAATATATAGGTTCGAGCTCTATGGCCTGCCAAAGTCTGGTTCTCTCAATCGTGACACTATGCAGTCACTTCACTCCCCTGAGTGTCAACCCCAGAGTTTCTTTCAACTCAACTGTAAGGCCTGATAAATGATGTTCATATCCACTGTCTTAATCTCAATATGTAGAAATAATAATTTAGAAGATGGTAACCTATAACGCACTCAGTCGTTTGCGGAGAAACAGCGCTGCCCTACCGACTCCTACGACCCGTATTCCGGACGGGTAGTGGACCTTCGGCTCCCCCACGAGAGGGTCCGCGTGGCGCGACCACAAATTTAAAGTCATCTGCTGACTTGGTCCTATGCTGACCTGGTACCACACATGTATTATAGTCATCTGCTGACTTGCCATCTGCTGGCCCACGAGGTATACGGACCTCCTCTAATAACATTTGGGAGGCCACTTCTTTCAGTTATAATGATACAATTAATTCGTCTGAGATACACATTATAATATCATTTGGGGGGCCAACATTTGTCAGAGAATATATCATATATTAAAGGGCAGACCACCACCAGGTTACTATAAAAGGTAGGATAACCATGCATACATTGGAATCTCCAAGCTTTTGAAATACCACACTCAAAATACTTAGCTTTAGTCATATCACGAACTCTGCCAGCTGCCACGTGTTCCCGGAGTAACTCCTCTGTACTTGCACTTCCACTCGCCTCAACGGCATAATAACGACTGGCCAGTAAAACGGTTGCAAGTATAAAGAAAATTAGTCTCAATAATAAAATTGGCGGGAATGATACTTCCGGTAACCAACAATTTAATAGATGTCGCTTTAACTGACATTAGATTCGGCGGGAAATAGATATTTTGTCCATAGACAAGTACAAACCAATAATGGGCCAACACTTCCTTCAGTGTTGCCATATAAACAAATCGATGTACCTTTCGCGCTCGTCGCGACACAGCGTATTCGAATGTCGTATGGTATAGTTTTGCTTCTTTGGTATTAATTTGGTGGGGTCACGTATGAAGCGTAGTTACTCTTCTAGATAATTCGTTGGATTTACGTCTTTAAATAATAACATTTATTTATGATATTATAAAAAATATTTATTAATTCATTAAATTCTACAAATTCACAATCACTAAAATAATGCTTAATTTTTAGTATAATTTTGCCTCAAAATTAACAATAGCATTACCGTACCGTGCAGTAATAGCTATCTTGGCAACCCTGAAGGCCCATAAAATAGTTCCATAGTCGCAATCTGCCGCTACCTTCTCGCCGTTAAACTACAAATCATGAGCAACTGTTGTAACAAAGTCATTTTATAGCCCTAGCGGCCATCAGCCAATGCAGCCTTCGGATATTACTACACTTATACTGAGATTGGTGGATAAAACCGAGGAAAATTAAAGAAAAACAAGGTTTAAGATGTATGCGATTAAATTCCTTGGCTGAGCGTTATAATTTCAACACAGAAGTGCCCAGTTTGAATCCCAGTGAAGACACTCTTGTGAAACTTTATCAATTTCTGGTTATTACCAGTATATATAAAGTCACAAACTAAAATTCATGCAAAATTCATTGTTAAAACATTAAGGTGAGCTTTGACCATAATTTTGTTAGGCAAGCTATGCATATTCTATTAGTTCACGTTCTATGCCAAATATGTCATAGGTCTGACGGTAGGTGGGGGATGAAAGTGCTGAAGTGGAGACCACGGACTGGGCGCAGAAATGTGGGAAGGCAGCCCGCGAGATGGACTGACGATCTGACGCGAGTTGCAGGGAGAGACTGGATGCGGAAAGCACAAATGAAATGAAATGTTTATTTGCTCAAAATATGGTACATAAGATGGTTTAGTTTGAAAAAGTCTCTCACATTTTACCACATTGGCATGCAAAACATATATGAATATAATGTATTAAAAAGACTACTTCTTAACTGACCGCACAATGCGGAAAAATATGGAAGAAACTTATACTCAGCATTGGGTAGACAAAGGTTGAAGAAGATAGATCTAAGTTCGGATCTTAGACCATCGTTGTACGATTAAAATTATGTACTCAAAACGCTAGATTTTTTTAAATGTATTGCATCAACATCATCAACATCAACAGCCCTTTACAGTCCACTGCTGGACTATGAGCCTCCTCCACTTAAGCGGAAGGTTTTGCCATAATCTCCACGCTTGACAGGCGGGTTCACTGTTCAATGTGTAGTCCCTAAGTCGCCTCTTACGACACCCACGGGAAGAGTAGGGGATGGTGACAAATGTATTCTACTCTGCCGTCACCACACTCACTCACACTCACTTATGTTTATTACAATGTTATAAGTTTTATTGTTATTTTATATTATTTAGTTTTGTTGTGAATTTGTCACCGAAGTTAGTTAACCAAAAAGGTGATGACGTTATCACCTCTTCATTGTCTTACTTATTTTCATATCTGTACTACTTATCGGTACATAATTATTGTTAATGTAATGACAGAGAATAAATGTCTTATTTTTAACATTATTGCTTAACATACAGCTTCTTCTGATCGGTTTAAAACACGTCATAGTTTCTAACAAAGCAGAAATTAGTTACGAACCTGCGGTTTCGTGCGCGAAATAAGCTTATCTTTCTTATTAGCTGTCATTATAAATATTTTACGTGCTTTTAAAGCACGTTAATCCGTTGTTTCCTGTTTAGCGTACAAAACATAACTTTGAAAATCACCAGAACGGTAAATAATAATAATAATAATAAAAATATTTATTTCTTTAAATTTTTACAATAAATGCAATAAAAGCAAATGTACATAGATAGACGTACTAGTAAAAGTCCTTACAGAGTTTGATCTCTGTCTCCCAAACTAGGGTAACCTGTGTCTTGGGAGACAGTGAGTCTGATTTACAAGAATTTTATCATTAAGATAAATATATCACATATTTTCTGTTTGGTGACAACATTTAACAAGTACAATAAGTGAAAAAACGTTAGTATTAAACAAAATAATATTGTTTAACCAGGTAAACAGACATATTAACTATATATATATATATATATATATATATATATATTATTAAATTGAAAACAATTACACATAATAAGAATTACACATAATAGAAACAATTACATTTAATAAGAATTTTCATATACTTAATAGATAATGTATAAATATTTGAAAGTTATACATGTACATATTAGATCCTGTAGATAGATAATATAGATAATTAAGTCTAGTAGATAATTTGTATAGTTGCTTTATGTTATGAATTTTAAGATGTCTTCAGTTTTATTGTAATCTTGTGTTAAAAGCCATTTAGTTAGTTTAGTTTTCAAATCATATTTATTTAAGTGTGACAAGCCTATAATTTTGTTTAGTTTTGTGTACATATGACTACTTAATACAAAAAATTGATTTTGAGCAAATTTAGTCTTATGTTGAACAGTAAGTGGGTTATTTCTACGACGTTCCGGATTAGGAGGTGGGACTTCTCTGTGCTTTCTCAAAATGGACAGCAGCACATTGCTGTGTAGAAGACGTTTTATCCACAATAATACTCGTAGCGTTAGCAGTTAACGTGTTAAAGCAGGTTCGTGACGGGTACAAGCGATAACAGTTATGAGCCAACTTGAAAACAATTGCTAGGGAAAACGAGCTTGCAACACTCGAATTTTTTTAACCGACTTCAAATAAAGGAGGTTATCAATTCGATCCATACATTGGAATACTAGCTTCTGCCCACGGCTTTGCATGTGTTAACATCTGGGTAACGTAGCTCTTCGTTTTCCCGTGGGCATATAGAATTGGATTCGCTAAACCAAATTTAAAATGTGAAATAAGCCTTTTTTTCTCCGTGTGTTAATCCAAGGTAAGTACAAATTATCTGTATACTTTTCCCACGTACCAATATGTTTTCGAACTTCGAATTCAAATAACGTTTATTCGACGCTCTTACGGTGAAGGAAAACTTTGTGATGAAACCTGCACACTCCTGCGAAGAAATTCAAAGGTCGTGTGTGAAGTAGATCAACCCGCACTGGGCCAGCGTGGTCGACTAAGGCCTAGTCGGCCTAATTCAGGGTAGACTCGAGGTGGGGACGTATTGTTGATGAATAATGATATTGCTATTATTTTTTTTTTATTAGGCATATTTCAACTAACACACACACCCTCAAAAGAAATTTGAAAGTTTCAACTGAGGGAACAGTTAGTTTCAAACTCGGTTCCTTCCTATATAATCATATTACCTATACGATGTAAAAAAATATTATAAATATGCCGCCTATTTTGACTCATCTATGAAAATCGTTATGATTACAGTTAAAGTTATAAACTTGGAGCATTAGCCGAAACTCATTGAAACAATAATTGGACGCAAACAAGCCGAAGAAATAACGATTATCACGCGAAGTATAATTGAATGTTACCGTCAAAATTCAAATGCCGCCGGCTGGTATCCTGCCAAAATCCTTTGATAACTGTGATACCAAATTAACGAATGATGTAGGATATTTTGAATACATTTCTTGGTTAGACAGAATTTATTATGAAATAAAATTACAAAGTGTTCGGGTTCACAGATGGTCGTACAGCATAATTATGAATCTAAAAAACATTTTACACAACATTTAAAATAAAATATATATATTATATATATTTATAAAAGTAATATCGATCAATGGGAGCGTCGGTGGTATAGTGGCTAGGGCCGCTGCCTCCCGTCCGGAAGACGCGGGTTCGATCCTCACCACGTACCAATGTGTTTTCGAATTTCGAATTCATTACGTACGTTTATTCGACGCTGTTACGGTGAAGGAAAACATCGTGATGAAACCTGCACAACCCTGCTAAGAAATTCAAAGGTTGGTCGACTTCACACACAGTGCAGTCGACCATCTCGCACTGGGCCAGCGTGGTCGACTAAGGCCTAATCGCCCTAGCTTAGGGTAGGCTCGAACCCCTCGGTGGGGACGTATATGAGCTGTTGATGATGATGAATATCGATGAGCGAGCTGATCAGTTTGTAAGCAAAATTTTTTTTTTTTGAGTTTTTGAAAAGAAAATATAGAGCAAAAATTATAATTTTGAATAAAAATCACAAGGTGAGAATAGAAAAGAGCTATTATATAAGAGATACAAATTATTAAAAAATAAATGCAATGTTGTTGACACCGTAACTGACGCGGTTACACTCTGACCACACACAACAATTAAACGACAGAACATCTTCGAAATCCATTGCTCATTTCTTTAATTTCGATGACAAAGTAAATATTATACGCGGCAATGAAATCTAAAATATGAAGTAGAAATGTCGTCGTTAACGTAGCTGATGTAGTAGAAAGCAAAATTGTGCAAAATGTTCTCATTAATTCAATGTTATCTCGTTTGCATGGTAATAATGTTAAAAATTTACAAGCGGACCGCGTAAATTCCACAAACGATGAAAATTTGGTAATTTTCAGTATAACCCTTTTTTATTTTGATCCAGTGCGCTAGGCCATTCCCTGTTTTAACAATTAGCATTATTTTATATTATGGTTATATTTATAATATTAGGTAAAATATTAATTCAAAAGTAGTTGCCCTCTCTTGCATATGTTTACGAGATTTTAATAGAGGCTAAATCAATCAATCAAATAGGCTAAATCAATCGAGCAAATGTAGAGGCTAAATTAATCAATCAGCTTATTGCAGTCCACTGCTGGACGTAGGCCTCCCCAAGAGCACGTTAAAGCGCACGATCACCCGCTTTCCTCATCCAGCCACCACCAGCGACCTTCCTCAGTTCATCAGTCCACCTGGCAGGGGGTCCCACACTACGTTTCCGGAGATGCGGTCTCCATTCGAGAACCCGTCTACTCTAACGCTCATCAGTTCTGCGACAGACGTGGCCAGCCCACTGCCACTTCACCTTGCTACTTTTCTGGAGGATATCAACCTTGGTCCTATGCCGGATTATTTCATTTCGTTTCAGAATTTATCCCGTAGCGAAGATCTTTCCATAGCTCGCTCAGTGACATGCCGGTGGGCCAGCTATAAAAATACAGAAAAAACAAAAAAAAGTTTTAAAAGATCAACACAAGACAAAGGCTCTATTTGTCGCGCAGACTGTTTTAATTCCCAGATCAAGTCTGGAATAAATGTAAATAAATAAATCGTTTATTCAGTTATTTTTGAAAAGTGACTTAAATTATTATAGATTCCGCCGAACTGCAAAGCAGTGTAAAAAAAACTATGAAAATCCACACAACATAGTCGGTTTTGAATCGAGATCTATTTCGGCATTGTTCGCGTGTCAACCGCTTTCCCGATTCCCCTGAACTCGTTCAACGAAATTCCACACACGAATTTTCAAAATTCATCCGTTGGTACTCGACGATTCATTGTCAGCTTGTCAACACATTCAAAGCCCGATTCTAAATTCAAAAAATGGATGTTGAATAAAGCAAAATACCGTGTTCGGAATTCAAACGCCGTTATAAAGCTAAGTTCATATCATCACGCGTATTACCATTCGCTTGCCTTTGTCCCATTATTTGGGGTCGGCGCAGTATGTTTTCTATACGACATCTGGAGAGAAAGTTCTAAATTCAAAAATCTGTAAAGTAATTAGAACAGAAATAATATTACAGTACGTACTGTGGTAATAATCACTATTACAATTTTTTTAATACGTACTATTCGCTCGATTGCTTCTCTGTGATTACCTCATACACATATAACCCAAGCAGATAAAGAATAGATCTGAAAATGGCGTCCGCTCGCACGCTATCTCGCTCACAATCTATCGCTGTCTATACTCACACAGTGAAGTACGCGCTGCAAAAAAATAATGATAAAAATCAGTGTTCGCAAACAATGATAATTGTCATTGATGTTGATGACATTCTTCCGGAAATCGTACATAATAATGTAAAATAAATAATTTAAAATTTATCCCATGTTGTTTTTTCTTATATTTACCCTTGCTCTTTATTTATTTCATTAATATTTTTTTGACATTATTATTAGTACCATTAGTTAATAATAATAAACATGTCTCGTTCCGTTTTAAATCATAATAATAAAAAAGAATTATTTATAACAAAAAATGTTAGTAGGAAATATAAAAATCGATTTTGAGAACTTGTTTTGCCAACCGTACCATAAGTACCCGCCGCCATTTTTAGATCTATTCTTCATCTGCACGGCTTAAACATTTTACGATCCCACAATAGACTAAACTTATTGTGAATAAATGATCAGGCTATACCCAACATACGTAAAATACGTCCCACCAAGGGCCTCGAGCCTACTCTGCATCAGGGCGATCAGGTCTTCCACGCTAGCCCAGTGCGGGTTGGTCAACCTCACGCACAACCTCTGAATTTCTTTGCAGGTTTCCACATAACGTTTTTCTTCACAGCGTCTTATAAACCACATTGGTACGTGGTGGGTATTGAACCTGCATCTTCCGAACGGCAGACAGCGGCTCTAGCCACTACACCCTCGACGCGGGAAGCAGCGACGAAAATACTCATCAACGTACGTCCCCATCGAGGGGCTCGAGCCTACCCTGATTTGGAGTAATTAAGCCTTAGCCAACCACGCTGGCCCAGTGCGGATTGGTTTGGTTGACTTCACATACCTTTGAATTTCTTCGCAAAAGTGTGCAGTTTTTATCACTATGTTTTCCTTCACCGTAAGAGCGTCGAATAAACGTACATACGCGTATTATGGATTCTAGATTCGAAAACACTTTGGTACGTGTAGGGGATCGAACCCGCATCTCCCTGACGGGAGCCACTAGAACATCGCCGAAAATACTCGTATCAAGATTATTCAATGTGAACACAGCCTTAGATGCGTGGCCGCATGGGATGACGACGCGACGAAATTATTTGAAAAGATAAAAAGGGAAACATATCATCCAGCTTTTTTGGTTTTTGATCAGTTTGCCAAAGGTCTAAAATACTCAGTTGATTGTCTGAATAAGCGGTTCTCAACATTACAAGCTGTGACCCACTGGTGGACACAGAAAAAATCAATTCAAAAATATTCTTGATGTGAACGGCATTTTATTTAACTGTCTTTTTTTTAAGTATTGAGCTAGAAAATTATGATTTTTAGTAATTTGTTGTCGCACTTCGCATAAAACCACGATCCTATTTTTTTTAGGGAATATAAAAATAGACACATATCACACACACCCATAAATTAGTTTTTACCTTTTTACAAAATTACTCTTTGCACTTATCTAGGAGACAAACTAAAATTCACATACACAGACGACAATGACGATGAAACGATTGCAGAAACGATTTACGATTTTTAAATTTTTTGTGTGCTATATACATAAATGAAATTCCGCCAACGCGGTGGGGCAACAAAAAAAACATCTTTTTAATAAAATTATGATATCCAGTTAGGAAATATTTGTCTTGGATAAAATGGTTCTGACAATAAAATCTGACTTATTGTTTGTATTACTTTTCTAGGCGAACATAGTTTACAATAACATTGAGAACCACTAGTCTAGGTACAACTCCTGGTTTTTAAAAATAGAAGTACTCAATTTACATTCGTTCTCGTTCGTTCGAATTTGAAGAGCAAAAATGTTGTTTGAGTTCAAAAAATCCTAACTGATGGAGAACTGGATTCGTGTGTTTATTTCCGTTATTTTGGTTGCAATGAGAGCCGTATTCCACAATTGAAACAGTCTGAATTGGCCAGTTTGTTATTACAATAATAGTAACAATTTGTACGTCACAGCTGCGTTTGTAACAAACCCGGGACAAACTCTCCCCCAACGGGATTCTCTCTCTATCTCTCTCTTCTTCTTTTTCTTTTCATTTTCTTTTTTTTTCATTCTTTTGTCTTTGGTATAACTAGCTATTTAAACGAATATTGAAGTTACATGTATGTTTATTTGACGCCCCTTATGGTGATGGAAAGCATCGTGACAAAACTTGCACACACCTGCAAAGAAATTCAAAGGTCGTGTGTGAAGTCGACCAACCCACACCAGGCTAGCATGGTCGACTAAAGCTTGATCGCGTTAATTTAGGGTAAAGTCGAGCCCCTCGGTGTGGAAATATATAGAATCGAATATATATATATATATATATGAAGATGATGAAGTTATATTTCATGGCAAAATCTAAAGGTATAGCATGCGAGTAGATTGCTTTGCGTGGTCAAGTAAAGTATCATTAAGAACTAATTAGTAACAATTCGTTTTACATCGGGAACCCAACAAAACAACATTTCGTGTTCGGGCCAAATAAATCTATGGAAGTGTTGTTCGACCAAATGGCACTTAGAGTAATTTGATGGTACGCAGATTGGGCTGTTGATGTACCAATTAGTTTTAGGGCAATTGCTATTGAGTTTTTTTATATTTTAAATACTTTTAAATGGTTTTGTTGTTGTCGGGATAAATATGAGCGTTGGTCTAGTGGTTTGGACCGCTGTTTTCCGTCCAGGAGACGTGGGTTCGATCCCCACCACGTACTAATGTGTTTTCAAATTTCGAGTTCATATATGTACGTTTATTTGACGCTCTTACGGTGAAGGAAAACATCGTGACAAAACTTGTACTTGCAAAGGTTGTGTGTGAAATCGACCAATCCGCACTGCACTGTGCCAGCGTGGTCGACTAAGGCCTAGGCCTGAGCTGTTGATGGAAGATGAGTTTTGCCATTGAACTAAAAAAATTTTTTATTTATTTGTAAAAATATTATGTTTTTTTGGTTATATGTACTACGCGGCTTTCAGTATGCTCACGTTGGCGTTAGTGTGGGCTCAATCCCCGTAGTTCAAATATGTATTTATTTGTGATCAGGCAACAATTATTATAATTTATACTCTAAAGACACAACATTACTAGTTATTTATTATAGTCGAGATTTCAACGCCCATTACGGAGGTCTCGGGTTCGATTCCAAGTGGGGACACTGCCAAGAAAAAACCTCTTTGTGAGACTTTCCCTAGTTTGGTTAGGACATTGCAGGCTAAATCACCTGATTGTCCGAAAGAGAAATGATTCTGAGCTTCGGAAGGCACGTTAAGCCATTGGTCCTGGCTACTATCTAGTCGTTACACGAGCCAAGTCAGTGTCCTTTGGCGGCTGTTTAACACTGACACCAGGGTTTGTGAGGTCGGTTGTCGACCTTACAACCCAAACGATGACGATGATGACTAGTTCAAATATAATAGTTATAATTTTATTCTAATTATAGTACAAAGATCGTTAAGCTACGGTTATAAATTTATCAAAATTATGTCTTGTCTTTTACCTAATTTACCTTTGCAAACATAATTTAAAACGCATGTTAGAATTTTAATCGAAAATTATACTAGAAATCGAATCCTACGTAAATTATAGTCTTAAGACGAGGGTCGGGTGTGCTCACGTAAGTACAGTCAGTCAAATTCAAGATAACCTACTAACCAGTATAAAAATAGATCCCGCTGTACTTGAAATACCCATAGCGTCATGTGTCTACTTATACTGGACTCGCATAAACGACGCCAATGCTGACTGTACATAGTCTAGTCTGGTCTGGACCCTAAATTTCTCCTGGACTAATAATATAAACCTGTTATCTACAGGGTGGAATAAAATCTTCTAATTAAATATTAAGTTTTAAATTAAAATGATGGATAGACGTACTAAGATATTTATACCAAGTATAACCAATAGTTGCCTGGAAGAAATCGCTTAAAGCGGGCTGCAAATTGCCTTCTCCTGTATCGTCTGTGTTTGTATGAGTGTTTTTTTATGTGCAATAAAGAATATTTGATTTGATTTGATTTGATCTACCACACAGTAGGACAGACAATCTTCCTCTTGGTTCTAATGAGACAAATTCTTAAGACTACAAGAAAACAGCCCTTTGCGTATGAATCTGTTAAAAAAAAACATGTTTTTTTTAGTTGTATTTAAACAAGATTTTGTTTGAAATTTTAGTTTTTTTGTGTATGTTTTTTATTTGTATTTAAATTTAAACAAACATTTATGTAAAAAAAACTTTATTAATAGTATAATATTTAAATTTTACTAATTTATTAGCTATACAGGAATGGAAAAAATTGATAAATTTCTATAAAATACCCGAACCCCCACCCTGTAGATAAAAGTTTGACAGCACTATCGTCCAGTCATTGACCTCGTAATTTAGTTCGTATTAATTAAATTTTAGGTAATATATTACAGCTGCAGGGGATTTTAGGATCGAAATATGTTTATGAAGCTGACAGGGTAATATGGAAACTGATAGTTTAATTTTGATGATTAAATTATAAAGGATTTGTAAATGATTTCATTAAATTATAAAGCTGTACTTAAGTGGTTGCCTTTTATGGTGACGTCATAGTTTCATAGAAAAAAAAAGGAGTAACTAAATTCGGCTGCATGGTGGAGTTGGTAAGCACGTTGGCTGCGCATAGGCCGAAGGTCGTGGGTTCAAGTTCCGCCGGAAGGTATACGTTTTTGTTGTTTTCTACGAATCTAAAATATTTAAGTATCTGTACTTTATAGTATAAATTAAAAGCAAAAATTAAAATTGGCAATTATTATGATCGCTGAATTGTAACTATAGTTTTAAAATGACTAACTACAATTTATATTACAAATTCGTAATCTTAGTATGACATTTTAGCTTAAGGTATACCTACAGATCCTTTGACTTCTTCGTTGCCACTTGAGAAGGTACTTCACATGATTTTACCTGAAACAAAAAGTAATTTTAATTTATTGTACGTTTAAGAATAGTAGAAGTTGATAATGATAAGACAGAATTCATACAAAGTCATATACAGGGCGTTCGTGACTGCTTTCCACTGGCTGATAAAATTTCGTAATAAAGTGGAGCAAGCTGAAGTGGCAATGGGCTGGCCACGTCTATCGTAGAACCGATAAGCGTTGGAGCAGACGGGTTCTCGAATGGAGACCACGTCTCGGGAAACGTAGTGTGGGACGCCCCCCTGCCAGGTGGACTGATGACCTGAGGAAGGTCGCTGGTGGTGGCTGGATGAGGAAAGCGGGTGATCGTCCAGCAGTAGACTGCAATAGGCTGATTGATTGATTGACATCATGCTAGAAAAATACCCAAGAATGATAAGAAATCACGAATAACATTTTTTCTGCCATACATATTTTTTGTCGTTTTTCCAATGTTATTTGAAATGAAGTATAAGAAAATCGAAAAAAGTGACTAAAAGTTTTACCCGAACAAAAATCCCATGTTTTAAAAAACTGAACGTAGAACTTAGCCGTTTGGTGACGGCAGAGTAGAATACATTTGTCACCAACCCCTACTCTACCCGTGGGTGTCGTAAGAGGCGACTTAGGGACTACACATTGAACAGGGAACGGGCAGCAGCGCTCTCTAATACAGTAACCTTTAATCTGCGATCTCCAACCCTCCACTTAAGTGGAGGAGGCTCATAGTCCAGCAGTGGACTGTAACGGGCCGTTGAAGAACGTAGGGGAGCGAGGGGCTTGTTGTAACAATTTTATATCAATCAAAAATAATGATATATCTTGAGGTGTCTTAGTTAAATTACCACTAACTTAACTTTGATTGATACTCTAACTATTCTTCTATTAAGTCAAATCGAAAAAATATCAAATCTACAGGTAACTCTTTCACAATTATTTTTTTTATAAAAAAAAGGAAAGTGTTACAACCTACCCCGTGCTTGGGGTTTGTTGTAACATCTATTGGGGCAAGTGGTAACAACAATAAAAAAACTAAAACGTGACACTTTCAATCATTTAATGTTTTCACATGTTGAATCATTTAGCTTTGTTTACAACAAATAATATATATTTTTTATTAAATAATTAACTGAAACATACTTTTGATATAATCAACAAATTAAAGATTTAAATTTTAACAATTTATCTTGTTTTGTACTTATATACTACTATAGGTACTTATGTATCAACATGGCATAAATTAAGTCTCGTGATTATCTCTTAGTTCTACCTTACATATTAACATGTTACAACAAACCCCAAGATTTTGTTACAACTAGCCCCTAGGTATAGTTCTTAATATTTATCACGATAACTATTAAATCAACTTGGTGATCTCGAAAACTGTTACACAACATCATAAATAGTCATATTTTAGCATCAAATAAAATACGGAAATCTCCAATTTGTCAAAAATAGTAAAGCTAACCAAAAATTTACGAAAGTAAAATTATATTTTGTAGTTATTTATCTTTAAGTCTTAGTATTAAATCTAGACAATATGTATTGTATTATTTAAACAGTGCTTGTTTGTTAAGATGTTCAAATGAAGAGCGGTGCCTCCAAACACAGGCTTTTTCAGCTTAAATGGAGACACCGACCCCTGTACTACTGAAGATCCTGTTTAAAAGAAATAAACAAATTTTAATTTATTTTTATTTTTATACGTTACCTGGCGACAACAAAGCGCTTGCACACACCCACTCACTGCGTCACCTGGCGGGACAATGGCTGTGATAAAGCGGCTAGGCGCGTTATAATTGTAAGATTAGGAAAAAAATAATCGTGAATAAAGTTTAAATTCCTATTGAAAAAGGTCTGTTACAACTTACCCCTGTTACAACAAGCCCCGCGCTCCCCTACTCTAGCAATTTGTAATATCTTGCCCGCCCTTTACACCATGCATTAAAACTGGTGCTGCCTCGCACACACTCACGTACCTTATTAGCAGCAGGTTTTAAGATTATTTTATTCCATTCATGTACGGAACCCCAAAAGAAGAATGTAGAGAAGCTTTTATGAAATTTGAGATTCTAACTGTGCCAGCTCTATATGTAATGATGCTACTAGTTGATGTTGTTAAAAACAAACTGATGATGAAATGCATACTAGACTGAATACTATCTTAAGAATACAATATATCCTAAATTAATGGTTGTTAAACATAGTGCAAAGTACCAGGCTGTGAGCATCTTTAATAAGTTGCCGATAGATTTAAAAAACATTGATAATTTGTCAACTTTTAAAAGTAAATTAAAACGGTTTTTATTAGGTAAGGTTTTATATAGTGTCGATGGCTTGTAAACTTATACATATATACTTAATGAACTGTGACATTTATCTTAGATGACCTAATTTTGTGATAGCTTGTGATTGTGATATTATTAGTTGACACTTTACAATTTTACAATTTGGATTTTTGTGCCTATTGATAATTTTATATTGTTTTGCTGTTATATTTTTATGAAACTTGTTTTGTTTTGTTACTTTTAAATTATTTATTTAATTTTATAATAGTTGAGATTTATTTACTGACATATTGTAGTGTTGAACTTATAATTGAAATGTTTCTTAGTTATATTTGTAATTTTATTTTTTAAATTGTAATTTATATTTATTGTATTTTAATTTGTTGTAATTGAGATTGATTGTATTTTTTAATTAAGATTAGTGTAATTTATTCTTTATGTAATTTAATGTTCGCACACAGTTGTACTGTTCAAGAATAAACGAATAAATAAATAAAAAGGAGGCCGTTTTAATCTACCTCCATTAAGTAAAGAGTACTTTACAATAAGTAGAAGAATGGATTTCTCCGGCACAAGGACATAACTCGTGACCAGTTAGCTCGGAGAATTTTAATGTGGGGTGAGAGAGCCAGTTGAAAGACTGTCAAAACATAAACAATTATTGTAACTTTATTTAATTTAGGCAGAAAAAAAAAACTATTAGAGCATAATTTAATAAGGGTTATAAATAAATAACTAAAATATTTGTAATTAACAGTCATACACTTCGAACTTGTAAGAAAAAGTTGATTTAGATAAATGCCTAAAGCTTTTAGCTTTTAAGATTAGCTCATCATCATCATCGTAAGGTCGACAACCGACCTCACAAACCCTGGTGTCAGTGTTATAGAGCCGCCAAACGCCACTGACTTGGCTAATGTAACGACTAGATAGTAGCCGGGGCCAACGGCTTAACGTGCCTTCCGAAGCACGGAATCATCTTTCTTTTCGACAATCAGGTGATTCAGCCTGCAATGTCCTAACCAAACTTGGCAAAGTCTCACAAAGAGATTTTTGCTTGACAGCATCCCCACCGGGAATCGAATCCGGAACCAAATCGAAGTCGAAATCTAATAAGATTAGCTAATCAGAACATACAGTGCTTATTTTTTCTAACCACACGTTATCAGATCGAAACAAAAGTAACGTAGTAACGTCAAACAACGCACTTACACCAGCGCCGTCATTTTTTGTCACTTTACTGTTATAAAAACAATTTGTTATAAAAAAGCGACATCCATCGTGACCATAAACTGTTCCGCGAACCCTACCCATTTACATTTGAATTAAAAACATAGCCCGCGCTTTTCAACCAGCCATTCTTTGAATTCCGCCGTTAAAAAATTACAATGGCCGCCCTGAATGGCTTTTTCCATTGGCTGTTGTCAATTTTCCTAAACTAGGTAGGTACCTACCTCCTGTTGTTGACCGACTAGGGTGAAGCCAAAAAAGGGATTTGGTCCTTTGTTTTTTCTTTTTTATAAAATTAGCTTTTCCGGTTTTGAACCCTACCCTGTACCAATGTGCTTCATCAACATCATCAACAGCTCATATACGGGCTCCAGCCTACTCTGAATTAGAGTGATTACGCCTTAGTCGACCGCCTGGCCCAGTGCGGGTTGGTCGACTTCACACACAACCTTTGATTTTCTTCGCAGGAGTGTGCAGTTTCATCACGATGGTTTCCTTCACCGTAAGAACATATGAATTCTTAATTCGAAAACACAATTGGTACGTGGTGGGAATCGATCCCGCGTCTCCCGGACGGGAGGCAGCAACCGTAACCGCTAAACCACCGACGCTCGAGACATAATATAATAAGCTGAATAAAGATAATTACAATTTGAAGTATCTACGTCATAAACCGACTTATGTATTAAATTGCATCTACCATCTTCAGATAAGTGCACTGTATGCACGCTCGGTGCACTGAAGTGCTATCTTAGTGCAACTTAGCAAAAACATACTCGTATTTAATTGCAAACGTGAATGTATAAGACGGCTCTTAGGAAAGTTTTAATGAAATTAAACAGATTTTGAATATAAAAGTTAATCTTATCACATTATCCGTCAAATATTTCCAAAAATACTAATATTGTTTTCATCAATCAATCAATCAGCCTACTGCAGTCCACTGCTGGACGTAGGCCTCCCCTTGGGCACGCCAAAGCGCACGATCACCCGCTTTCCTCATCCAGCCACCACCAGCGACCTTCCTCAGGTCATTAGTTCACCTGGCAGGGGGGCGTCCCACACTACGTTTCCCGAGACGCGGTCTCCATTCGAGAACCTGTCTGCTCCAACGCTCGTCGGTTCTGCAACAGACGTGGCCAGCCATTGCCATTTCAGCTTGCTACACTTCTGGACGATACCAACTACCTTGGTCCTCTGCCCCCACACTACGTTACCCTGTTTTCATGGTGCATATCAATTATCTGGCAATTAGCTGGCAATCTGTCATACAGGATATCCTAGTACAGATGCCAGTCTCGCACATAGATCATATTAAACTGTACGTCTTAGATTAATATTCATTGTCTTTTTTTATCTATGTGAGAGAAGAATAATAAAAATATTTCTATTTCTATATATATTTCTATCTTTTAGATTGATGTTGTCTTTACGCCTTAAGGATTTTGATTAATTTTATTCATTCATCAAATACAGTCATGTTTGGGTTTAGAACAACGACCAAAAAAGACAAGGTAACACTATTGAATATCTACTAGTATTAAATTTATTAATTTCCGTGTGGTGACGGCAGAGTAGAATACATTTGTCACCAACCCCTACTCTTCCCGTGGGTGTCGTAAGAGGCGACTTAGGGACTACACATTGAACAGGGAACGGGCAGCAGTGTTCTCTGATACAGTAACCTTTTAATCTGCGATCTCCAACCCGCATGCCAAGCGTGGAGATTATGGCAAAACCCTCCACTTAAGTGGAGGAGGCTCATAGTCTAACAATGGACTGTAACGAGCCGTTGATTTTGATTTGATTAAAATTACAATAAAATAAACTTAGAAGTTTTACACAAAAATCTGTAGTTACTCTTACATACAGAATTAATCAACAATTTCTATTTGTATGAGTACGTAACATCTTCAGTTCCAATTCAGTGAGCAAGTAGAAAAATGCCCGAATCTAAGCGAAATATTTGCTGCAAGCAATCTGACGTATGGCGAAAATACATAATTTATCCTTTCAGACAGTTCGTATTCACTTGGGAATAAATAGTGTGGTCACCGTGTAGTAGGGTTACCACAAATATAAGTTTTTATAGGACACATGGGACTTGACCCGCTTTTGAATTGGTTACACCAATTTGCTTATGTAAATTGAATTGAATGTCAATAGGTCTTCGATACACAAACATGAAGATGAATGGGAAACTGTTTTGGAATTTGTTATCATACGTAGTAGTTTCATTTGTTTTTGAAAGGTTTAAGCAACATTTTAGAAAACAATATCTTCTTACTTTTGTCTAAGTCCAAAATTATGATGTTTAAAAGCACAAAAAAACTCAATAGAGGGACAGGTATCAAATATCTACAAAAAGGTACACATCTTTAGAAAAATATTTCACAGGTTTTTGCACTAAGATTTCTTAATTCGGAGATGACACATTTTATCATTGAAGTATCCTGCCCGGCCGGGAATTAAACTCATATTCTTTACTGAAAGCAGAATTTAGATCTGACTGGTCATTAACGATCAAATTATACTGCAGTAAACCATCCACTTCCGTTTTGAATAACGAAACTGTCTCATCACAGCCGTTACTCTCCGACTCTCTTCCGACGGCCGAGATCCATGCCCTTAACTAGCCGCTCTTTGGTTCATTGTCCGGTTTCTCAGGAGCTAAATTTTCACCAAAGTCTTAGACCGAGGTCCTTGCCCATCTAAATGTTTCTCTAGGCTAGTTGTAATAAATTTTATAGGTTTCTGAGCCACTTGCACATCTTGGACACACTACATTACCACTTCAGTAGTAGATCAGAGGAAAAAAAATGATCGCCCTAGTCTGTGCTATGCATAATGAGTCTAATAGCGACACAATGGCCTCGATACGGGATGTCACGCTCTAATCCTTAATTTAAGTTAGTCTGGCCTTTTTACCTTTTAAAGATTGAAGAGGGACAGGAGATGGCCATCCTAATATTAGAGCTGTCAAACATAGGATTTGAACCTTATGGCCGTGTCGATTGCACAATTTTAGAGAGCACATAAAACATGTGACTTAAAATCTTTTAAACTGACAGCTATGCCCTTATTTTAAGTTATCATTCGTTCAAATTAATATCATTCATTCATCACCTCTCTTTCATTGGTCATAAAAACGAAAAGGATAGCTGGATTTTAAAATTAGAATTAGAGCATGACATCCCGAATCGAGGCCAATGCCTTTTAAAAGGATAAAAAAAGTAGTCCTGTAGTAATCCTACCGTATCCTTCCTCATGGTGACCCTACTTGCTATGTCCCGGCCCTAAATGGCGGCCGACTAAATGACCGCAGCATTCAGCCCTCGCTCAATGACGAGAGCCTAATGTCCATCTTGAGACGCAATTTGTTTCACTGCCCGCTTCCATAACTGGGAATTCACCTCGTAGGTACAGCTATTATTGTAATATTGTAGGTAATATTGAATATTGTACTGAGTAAGGTGATCTCGCCGTACCTCGTATAAACCAAATGGTTTCTGTAGTACGGCTTAGATACAAACATACAACTAACAAAACTTACTTAACTTTATTAACTTTTGTATCTTTTCTTTGAATCAATAATAAAAAAAGCTACATAATAATATCGTCACTGGAAAAGCAAAATTACTGATCCGCCATCATCATCATCGAATGGTTTGTAAGTTCGACCACCGACCTCACAAACCCTGGTGTCAGTGTTATAGAGCCGCCAAAGGAATAGGCGATATTGAGATTCTGTAATCCTACTAATATTATAAATGCGAAAGTTTGGATGTTTGTTACTCAAACACGCTTTAACCACTGGACAAATCGGAATGAAACTTGGCACACATATAGGTTAAGTCCTGGAATATGACATAGGCTACTTTTTACTGCGGTTAAACACTTTATTCCCACGGGAAAACTCATTTTACGCGGGTGAAACTGCGGGCGGAAAGCTAGTTATCATATATAACTAAATGTCGCCTATTTGGCGGATCTTGTATAACTCAATGTCGCCTTTTTCTTTTCCAGTGACAATATATTAATAATTATATATAACTCAAATATAATTATTATATATAACTCAATATCGCCTATTTGGCGGATCAGTAATTTTGCTTTTCAAGTGACGATATAATGTGTAGAAAGGTGGACACTTCATTTGTTATAGTTAAAAACATGAAAACCTTCTGAATAAAAAATATGGATTTAAAAAAAAGGTTTTTTTTGCTAGCACCAAAAAATAATTTAAAAATTATTAATACGACCATTTTGGCTAAAAAAATATAGTTAGTATCACTCGGTCTGATGTAAGGATTCTAAGGATACCCCATACATCCATATCTGTTCAGGCATTTAGAAGTTATTGTGGAAACTCGCATAATACATACATAATATACATGAACTCTGAAAACACACTTTACACTCCTTTTATTGGGTAGTTGTATAATAACGTTGCATACTAATTTTGTAAATGAAGAAAAATTAAAAGAAGGATGTTGTAAAAAGCGGCCAAGTGCGAGTCGGACTCGCCCATGAAGGGTTCCATAGCAGCAAGTAACATAAAAATTCTTGTAGTTCGTTGTAACTTTGATCGATGTTTTAATAATAGTTTATGACGTATTAAAAAAAAACTACTTACTGGATCTCGTTCAAATCAATTTTCGTTGGAAGTTTCCATGGTAATGTAAATCATATATTTTTTTTAGTTTTATCATTCTCTTATTTTAGAAGTTACAGGGGGGGGGGGGGGGACACACATTTTACCACTTTGGAAGTGTCTCTCGCGCAAAGAAAAAAATTGTATAAAAAACCTCAATATCATTTTTGATGATCTATCCATAAACACCCCACACGGGTTTGATGAAAAAAAAAATTTTGAGTTTCAGTTCTATGTATGGAGAATCCCCAAAATTTATTGTTTTTTTTTCTATTTTTGTATGAAAATCTTAATGCGGTTCACAGAATACATCTACTTGCCAAGTTTCAACAGTATAGTTCTTATAGTTTCCGAAAAAAGTGGCTGTGACATACGGACGGACAGACAGACAGACATGACGAATCCATAAGGGTTCCGTTTTTTGCCATTTGGCTACGGAACCCTAAAAAGTAAAATAGGTACATAAAAAAGAAACGTGTTGCTGCACGCTTTCTCCCATACTACATAATACTTCCTTACATAATATTTATTTATTTTACTGTTTATTTAACATAACAAAAAAAAAACAAAAAGAAAGATGGAAGGATGATTCGAATAATTGGAAAACTTGAAAAAAGTTAAAAAAGCCGTCAAAAAATATGGCACCCACACTCATACATACACAAAAAATCAATTTACTGTACCATGAAAATCGTTTTAAAAACAAATGACAGTTATTACTTGCTACAACGACGACATCGCCATCTATCGAAACAAGAAAAACTAATTTTTACTTTTTAAAACACGCCTCCCTCATTGTTTTCGCGATCGAACTATACCGACTATTCAAAAAAGGAATAAGCGCGCGCAATTCAGGAGAAAACGCGGGTAGTTGTAAACAAGACTGGCCACTTGAAAAATACGCAAATGATCACCCTCTACATTCAAAATGCTGTTACGTACACCAAGGGATACCGTAAAGGAGTAACTACAGGGACGATTCATGTGGGCACTATACACCGTGAAATTTACATCGTTTTGTTCCCGCCGTGTAGTGATAGTACCCGTCAAACTGAACAACTTTTCACGAAAAAAAAATTTCCTGCGACAAAAAAATTTTTGGCCTTTCCATACAAAGTGAGACCCCCGCCCGACCGACCCATTTTGTATGGAGAGACTTTTTTCGTGAAAAGTTGTTCAGTCTGACGGGTACTATCACTACACGGCGGGAACAAAACGATGTAAATTTCATGCTGTATAATATACTTAATTTTTTATGCAGTCATCTCATCATCTCAGTCGTATCACTCTTGGCAGATTGGTCGTGGACAACATGTAGTAGGTACCAGGGTTGCAGATGTTAAGCAGTGCGCATTTTTAAATAATATGGTATTCAAACAGATATAACTTACGTCTATTTTTTTCAAGTAACGTGGGTGCGTCGGTGGTCTAGTGGCTAGGGCCGCTGCCTCCCGTCCGGGAGACGCGGGTTCGATCCCCACCGCGTACTAATGTGTTTTCGAATTTCGAATTCATTTGTATGTTTATTCGACGCTCTTACGGTGAAGGAAAACATCGTGATGAAACCTGCACACTCCTGCGAAGAAATTCAAAGGTTGTGTGTGAAGTCGACCAACCCGCACTGGGCCAGTGTGGCGACTAAGGCCTGATCACCCTAATTCAGGGTCGAGCCCCTCGGTGGGGACGTATATGAGCTGTTGTTGATGATGGGTCAAAATACGATTAAAAAATCGAAAACGAAATGCATTTTCATCTCGCATTATTTGTATGAGAGTTTAAAAACATTCGTTTTCGAAATTATCTCTTTCTGTACATATGCTTCTTTGGATCAGATGAGGAGATGTAGGTTTTAAGTCTTGAACATCATTCAAAATTCTTTACAATCAAAATAAACAAATTTAAATAGAATGATAAAATAAAAATTATGTGGGACATTAATTTCTCACACACGGCCACTGATCCCAAACTAGGCAAAAATAAATAAATAACTGTGTCTACCTTAATTTTTGTGCTTATTTGAAGTTTGTGAATTTGTGATTTTTGCGCCGTTTTTAATCTGCTTAACTAAAATACCAATAAAATATTTCATTTTTTTATAAAAAACATGCTTTAAACGGATTCTCTTGAAAATTTTCTTTTCAAATGCACGTCTTTAGTTTCCATTTTGAAGCAAAAATTGTGAAACTTAGGTACGTCTTTTATGCCGTTTTCTAAAGAAATGTCTTGCCATTCTTTCATTTTTATTTCAGCGCACTTAACAACAACAAAATACTTCCTCCCCTTACCCCTACTTGCCCTCCAGTAAATACCTCACGGCATTACTTTCTAGTGCGAGCTTAGAGTGGCCTTTCAGACTCTGAATGGCTAAGTTTTAGGCCCAACTCACCCTGGTCTCCCCTTTCATAGGGTAGCTAGGGGTAGAATAAGCCCATTTTTTTCAAATTCACTCTCGCTAAGCGAGATCCTTGTGCAATTTTAATTACTAGTACGTACGGGTTTTGTTTTAGGAGCTTTTAAATGTGGTGATGTTTTTTCAGTAGATGAGAAAATAAGTAGGTAATTAATTAGAGAGGGATAAAGAGGTGCTTTGTTTTATGAAAAAGAGTAACAACTTCATCAACTTCATAACAACTTTTCATCAATTCAACGATTCACAAAGTATTAATTGTAAGTAATTTAATTTTCTTTCTAAACCTATAAGAAGACGAGTTTAATGGCAGATAAGTTATTTTAAGTTAAGTTTAAATTTAAAGTTATATGCACTTTTTTGTTGAATATGACGTGGGGAAATAAATAATAAAAGCATCACCCTTCTTGCCACAAATACACAAAATAAAAGTTACATTATTTGATAAACAAAATAGGGTTAAATATGTTCGCTCAAAATTTTAATTAACGTCTTTTCAACAAACAGCTGTACGGAAAGTGCTTGCATTTTTATACTCCGCATCCATCTTATGATGAAAACCTCTTCAAAATTAATAGAAGGGGGCATTCACCGCAAACTGAAGAGTCCTTTGGCTCATGATAGATATTACGAAATGGGCGCCATTTTCCTTTTTTAAAACAGCTTCGTGTCTCAAAATGTTATTTTTTTATTTTAACTGTAAGTGACTATTATCCGTCTGCTCGGGGCTAAGCCTCGCCCGCATGGTGTTTTCATTGGAATTCAAATTTTCGTTGGAAAAATACTTTTGTCCTGTATGTTAATCCAGAAAATGCTCTACAACGTGTAACAATAAGGGGGTATCAACAAGAAAGGGAAAAATAGTGTCCCTTATGTAGATTCTTTGTACAGAATTTAAGTAAAAAAAAAGCATTTTCGAAAATTATCATATTACGATTTTTATAATTTTAGCATGTAAACAAATGTGGCACAACACTATGAGGTCACTGATCTTTAATCACATTTCACTTTACTTTATCATTTGCACCGCCGCCCATTCCGCCAATATTCTCCATGCGAGTCCTGGGCGCCTGGTACTCCAGTTCTCGCATTTCACTTATTTTTGTAAAATTTATATTCAAAACCAAGGACAGTAGGTAAAATGTTGTTTTATGAGTGTTTTGGTGTTGATATTTAATGATAAATGTTAATAGTAAGGATACTCAAACTGGGCGCGATTAATAGGGGTTGGTTTTTACAACTTCTACATGATATATTTTACCTGTAGTATCATAGCTTTTGTAGGGTACTATGTATGTAGCTTTCTTAACCATTTCAATTTAACTATTTACTATAAGTTTTCTCACAAGTGTATTGAAAAACGTCGTGCAACACACGGATCTTGGGTTTTATAACAAGCTAGTGACATTATAAACTCGTTGGTAATGTGCCACCTACGATCCTTGTATCGTAATGTACAATTTTTTCTATTATTGTATACGGTTATAATGTGCCTATAGTATAAGCCTAGACTTATTTAAGGTAGGTATAAAATTTGTATTAGAGCGTGATCTCGCCATCAAACGTAACAGTTTGGCGAGTAGAATTAAGTTTATAAAAA
Source organism: Carpatolechia fugitivella (assembly GCA_951230895.1). NCBI lineage: Eukaryota > Metazoa > Arthropoda > Insecta > Lepidoptera > Gelechiidae > Carpatolechia > Carpatolechia fugitivella. The sequence continues at coordinate 1,366,670 of OX579670.1, forward strand.
TTGTACTTACCTTGCAATAAATAAAAGAAAGAAAGAAGTAGGTAGTGTTTCGCAAAAAATCACAAACTCCGTTGATCATGAGCAAAAAGACGTATAGTTACTCTAAAGACGTTGCGTAGTTACAAACCCGTTGTTCAATGATTGTTTATTACAAACCCGACGCAATGAACCAACACTGATTGGTTTGGACCTCTTTCAAAGGCTGTCTTGAACTGCGCCCTTTTCTAACCAATTTATTCCGAAACAACCCTTCAGTTCAAGGAAAAGGTTAACAAATAACAATCGGAAGTAACTCAATACAAAATTATTTGAGCAATGAAAAAAAATAAGAAACTTGTCACACTCAATATAACTTACAAGGAACTTTCTTTTTCAAATCAGTTATTTTCCAGGCAACAATTTTCTGTTACAATATGTTTTTTTTTTTTCGCTGCATCAAACTGTCCGTTTCTACGCTTATTATATTCTGTGCATCTACGGCCGTGTCAGCCTGCTAATTATATTAAGCAGAAGATTTCTGAATAAAGCTGTATGTAAATTAAGCATAATTAAAATAGACAATGATGAAACTTTGATGAAAAACCTTTTTTACTCTCTTAATATTGCTGTTAATAATTTTGCACATTAGAGGTAGGTATTATTCACATGAGTGGTTGTTTGTTTACTGGATCGATTATGATAAATATCCTCATTCCTCATTAATGACAAAACAAAACAAATTAGTCAAAGGTCAATACTGAAATATTGTTGATAAAAGCTACGGTCGGCTGCCCAATAAAATAAGTTACAAGGAAACAAGAATCGAACGGTTTGATCCCGAATTTGATTCAATTTACATTACCCCGAATCGAACACGGAAGAATTGAGAAAATCCTACATCATTTTTATAGGTTTTTTTATTATAATCTAGAAAGGGGGCCCACAGAATACCAGCGTCGCGGTCCACGATCGCGGCATAAGCTGAGTGTGCGTGCGGTCCTTTTATTTTGACGTCACGGCACATTCCAGTAGCACTAATGATTACCATTATATCTATTCTATGTTTGTGTTGTTGCGTAAAAAAATTAAATGTTTCTTTCTTTCTTTAAAAGGATGGGAGGCGCTTTGTCGGGCATAAATTATTATTATAATGTCCTTATCAACATCAACAACTCATATTTGTCCCCACTGAGAGGCTCGAGCCTATTCTAAATTAGGGAGATTAGGCCTTAGTCGGCCACGCTTGCGGGTTGGTCAACTTCACACACAACCTTTGAATTTCTTCGCAGGAGTGTGCAGGTTTCATCACGATGTTTTCCTTCACCGTAAGAGCGTCGAAAAACGTACAAATGAATTCGAAATTCGAAAATATTTTTTTTTTGTTGTGCTTTTTTCGTATTTTCCCTGAATAATTTGATTATTCATTCAGAACGAAAATAATAACTTGTTGTTTTGGAAATAAATAAGCCTTTGAAAAACAAGTTTAGTAAGGTGATCCTGAAGTTGACCAAAGCCACTTGAATTGAGGTACCCATGTAAGTAAATCTTAAAATGGCAGAGAAATCCTATATTTTTAAGGAACATTCTATATTTTTGCATTTTCATCAGTTTTTGAACTTCACAGAAAGTTCTTCCTTCTTCCTCATTCATTTTTTATATCCCTTAAAATGAAAGCTGCATAAATAATTTTGTATGGTATAAATTCCTTCCCGTCAAATCTACAGCGATTCAATATATTTTCAAAATTTTAATAAAAGTGAAAAAGTGTGCAGCTGCCCTAAATTTAATTTTTTAAATTTAATAAATTTTCAGATGGGATATTTTTTGTTTGCTATTTTTTTTAGCTACAGTGATCGAAAGCATAGTAACCTAAAATATATATCAATGTTTATCGTTCTTATAGTTATCTTAATAAAATTAAAGTTACCTAAATTATTACATTCATCAACGGCCCGTTACAGTCCACCGCTGGACTATGAGCCTCCTTCACTAAGTGTTTGGTTTTGCCATAATCTCCACGCTTGGCAGGCGAGTTGGAGATCGCAGATTAAAAGGTTACTGTATCAGAGAGCGTTGCTGCCCACTCCCTGTTCAATGTGTAGTCCCTAAGTCGCCTCTTACAACACCCACGGGAAGAGTAGGAGTTGGTGACAAATGTATTCTACTCTGCCGTCACCACACGGCTTAAATTATTACATTATTAAGTGTTATTTACCATGATGTCTATCACGGACACTTAAAAAATCGCCCCTTGTAAATTATGACTAACAAATGTAATAATCTTGATAACCATATTTATTTATTTTTATATTGACTTAGATATTGACTTATTTTTCTTTCCTCGCTCGTATCTATCGCTTTCTTACCCGGAATGTATAATATGGTAACTCTACTAGAAACCTATGTAATTTTATATCAAACATATTCTGAAGTTTATTTAATTAAACTTGTTGGCGTATGTTTCTACAAAAACAGAATTACTTCTCTTAGTACGAAAAATATGACACAACTGCAGCATACCATCCGCAATTGGTCGACATACCCCTTTGCCGCACGAAGCGCTTTCAATCATCTTTTATTATGCGCACGGCCAAGGAGTGGAATTCTTTGCCTGCTTCTGTTTTTCCGAGTGCTTATAACCCAAGCATTTTCAAAGCTAGAGTGAACAGGCACCTTCTGGGCGAACTCGTTCCATCATCGACCACATCTCGTCCCTCGCGGACCTGATTGTGGTCAAGAGTAAGCCCATAAACAAATAAAAAAAAAAAAAAAAATATGACACAACTGAAATTATATTATAAGAAAATATGTTTCCAATATTCTGAAAGCTATTCAGACAGACCCATTCAACTAAAAAAAGTAAAAAATAAAAAAAAGCGTTTCACTTCGACGCGCCCATTCAGTTCAATTTTAACTTTTTTTTCGCATGTAGGCTCACGTAAATGTGTCTGCGCTGCCTTGTACAATACGTGTAACGTACAATAAAAAAAAGTGTTGCCAGAGCAGTGCTTGTTTTCAAGAATACTTTGCATTTCTTCCTTGCATGAAAAAATTAAACAAAGCATGCAATTTTTTGTTGTTAGGCTTAATATCGCCGTGTGGTGACGGCAGAATAGAATACATTTGTAACCAACCCCTACTCTTCCCATGGGTGTCGTAAGAGGCGACTTAGGGACTACATATTGAACAGGGAACGGGCAGCAGCGCTCTCTGATACAGTAACCTTTTAATCTGCGATCTCCAACCCGCCTGCCAAGCGTGGAGATTATGGCAAACCCCTCCACTTAAGTGGAGGAGGCTCATAGTTCAGCAGTGGACTGTAACGGGCCGTTGATTTGAGGCTTAACATCACTCAAACTTAATTATTTTAAATTCACAGGATAAAAAAATAAAATACTAGTACTAAATCAAATAATCACATCGCACTAATATTGTAAACGTGAAAGTATGTTTGGATATTTGAATGTTTGTTCCGCTTTCACGTCTAAAGTACTATACGGATTTGAATGAAATTTAGAGTGGAGATAAATTGCACCCTGTTTTAACACATGAAGAGTCTTATTCCCTCGGGAAAATCTTATACGTCGCGATCGATGCTGCGGGCGGTCAGCTACTACTAAACAAAAAGGCTCAAACCTATTCTAAATAAGTGCAGATTATAAAAGCAATTCAAAAACACTTTAATAATTCGTTCTAGAATATTCAAAACGCTTCCCGTCTTTTCCCACAATTCTAAACTTATGAATACAAAACAAGATAATCCACATCCTACATCACATTACCACTGTCCGACATTACATTAACGTTAATGCAACCCCAGTGTTGCCATTGTCAAAAGCGCGTTGCACTGGCGCGGCCGGTGTTGCCAGGGTTGCATCTTATCTGTGTCCACGTCCGGCTGATGAATGTATCAGTGTCGAGATAGCTGTAGGGTTGCCGGAAATTTTTTAATAAAAAAAGGGAATTTAATGACGGAAAGGTTTTTTGTTAATTGTGATTGAATTTATTTATTCTGTATCGACAGAATAATATTTTTGAGAAAATCTTTTGTCAGTACTTTTCACTATCGAATATCATTTTCATATCTCATTTTCAGTCTAATTGAATTATGAATTTTCTTTTCTTTTACGTGAAACATCATACAGACTGAAATATCAAAAAATAAAGTTAGCTAAACAAAAGTAACGTAATGTATGTACCTATCTTAAAAATAAAAGCAGAAATAATAAACTCCACCGGACTATATATAGGTATAGCGGTATCATTACTCCTGCTGATGGTAGAAATGGCACTCATTACCATGCCAATTTTACAAAGTGAAAAGAGACGGCTCCGTAGCCCAGGTGGTAGTGTATCTGCCTCCGACGCAGAGGGTCGCGGGTTCGAATCCCGTCCAGGGCAAACATTTGTGTGATGAGCACTTGTGTTTGCCTTGTATCTGGTTGTTATTTATCTATATAAGTATGCATTTATCTATTTATGTAATGTATATCAGCTGTCTGGTACCCAATAGTACAAGCTCTGCTTAGTTTGGGATCAGATGGCCGTGTGTGAAGATGTCCCCACATATTTATATTTATTTATTTATATTTATAGTTACCGGTATGTCTTAGGTAATTAGATGACTTAGCAGCCCTACAAATAAAGTTGCATACAGACTAATTTTAGGCAGACAGCGGTTAGATACGGAACCCACACGTTAACGTGAAACAAAACGCGGTTTAATGTGGAACTTCAGTTGATGTGTGTTTTAGGTTTAGAGATCGTCCTTTAGGGAAATCATGTTTTAATCCGGGAATAAGGAACGGCTAGCTAACTTTTTAGTATGGTATTTCAAATTGTGTAACTTTTTAGTATGGCATTTCTTTGCTGAATAGCCAGCGAAATGTGCTGCCTCAGGTTCGAAATTTCTATGTAAGAACGTTCCCACTTTTGATAACATATTGCAGGTTGAATTGACTGTTTTTGAGTGAAGTTGCTTTGAAAGGCACGTTGTCGGTTCCGGCTATTTATATTCAGAATTAATCTTAATAATATCGCATCAATGCAATATTAGTCTTAGATTTAGTTTAGCAAAATTGTTAACATCGTTGGTCATTTTTATTTTTCTATCATATAAAAATGAAACCAACATATTAACAAAAAAAAAATGTTTATATCGTCAAAAACGACACGGCAAAACATAAAACGAGGAAGGAACAAAGCAGAAAAGTAACAAGAATACAAGTACTGTTGATATTATCAGTTCATAGCGTTCTTACCGACAAGCCAAAGCCTACCCTGAAAGGTTTGACCCTTTAAAATCCTCCCGACGTTTGTCGGTATTATTTGAATCCTTTCCTTCAAAAACTTTATTATTTTATCTTGAGTCGTTTTCCAAGTATTGGCTGAATGGATTACGATACATCCCCACTAGACGTGGCTGTCGGGCTTGTTTAGCCCTTTAGCTAAGTTTTAAAGTCAGTGTACACCATATTTAAGACATAAAATGTCTGTTTGAGGTGACCAAAGCTTGTATTTTCAATTCATCAATGGTTGCAGGAAGCCTCTGGATGCGGGCAGCGCAGGACCGGTCGTTGTGGAGATCCTTGGGGGAGGCCTTTGTACAGCAGTGGACGTGTTTCAGCTGAGATGACGATGGTGAATGGTTAACAAGTTCGCGATTTATGGACAACCTGGCATAACCTCTGTGTACCTATCTCAATAAGATATCTTAATCAAGCGCCATTTCGAAATAAATTGTTTTCTTATATTTTTAAACAAAATTAGCAAAACTGAGGGGTAGTTTCTCGCTACAATATCGATTATTCATTGTACCTACCTTATAGAAACGTTGTATGTGGGTTGCTTCCTCGGCCAATACGCGTATTATAGGTAACGGACTTCCAATATTTTGTCTGTATTATTAACAATTTTTATAAAGTGTAAGGCCCGGTTTTCACCAAAGCGGAGAGGAGAGGAGATGTGTTGGAATAACCAATCAGATTTCGTTATTTCCACATCTCTTCTCCGCTTAGCTTCAATAACGAAATCTGTTTGGTTTTCAAACACATCTCCTCTCCTCTCCGCTTTGGTGGAAACCGGGCCTAAGAATAAGAGTTCAGAAATATATCCAAGTGGGAGTTACCTTTAAATTAATTTTATTACGCGCTCATTCAATTATTTTTTTCAAAGAAAGTAAATAAAATTCTAACGTTCAAGAAATATGACAAGGAACAGTACAGTTCCAGAACAGTGAGTGTGCACCGCCTCTACCCAATCCAATTTGGATAAAAGCAGCGACCGATGTGATGGCTTATTTCCTTTGTTATTTTACATCAAAAGCCTCTTTTTGCAAATATTTTCACGTATTTTGATGAACTTGGTAGGTTTTTTGTTACGTAATTTAGTTTTGAACACACAGTGGATGTTTACCCCTGGGATATAATTTACGTAGACATGAAATAATTGGTTCACTTTCAATGTTATTAGACTAATCTTTTTACTAAGTATACCTAACTTTAATTCAAGCTTAAGATCAAATAAAAAAGAACTAATTGAATTAGGCTTGCTTACTCACAATTTCTGAAGAAATCGTCTAGTCGCAGAGTGAAGAGCTTTTTTTGCTTACCTGAAAACAAAGTTGAATAAAACTTAGAATTTGTAATTGTTTCATTTGAAGAGCGCTTAATAAAGATTTAATACTATTCAAATGCTCCTCTAATTTTTATTTTATTTACATTCGAAGAGAAATAAAACGAATGTGTCAATTTTTGAGTTTATTTTATAGACCAAGAATAAAAAAATGACAATTTCATTTTTAATTTTATCAAAGAAAGCCACATAAATCAAATCCTTTGCATTTTACTCGATAACCCACCTGTTTTAAAAAATATTAGTTGGGTTAGGTTAGTTTAGTGGTACTGAAACTTTTAAAAGTGTAGTCGGGAAATAATATCCTTACTAAATTATAAACGCGAAAGTTTGTATGTATGGATGTTTGCTACTCTTTCACGCAAATTACTACGAAACGGATTGGGATGAAATTTGGAATAGAGGTAGATTGTAACCTGGATTGAAAATAAATTCATCTCTATCTTCTTCATCGTGTGGGTTGTAAGGTCGACAACCGACCTCACAAACCCTGGCGTCAGTGTCATAGAACCGCCAAAGGCCATTGACATGGCTCGTGTAACGACTAGACAGTAGCCGGGACCAACTGCTCTCTCTTTTTAGCATAATTCGATGAAAATAAAATAGAAGAAATGTACGTAGGTAATAAAAAGCTCACTTCCCACCACGTTGGCGGACATGCGCTCGAGCGCGCAAGGACAAACGCGCCGTACGCTTGAGCGCACAAGGATGTAGCGGCACGCACAACTGGGGTTAGTGAAGGTTTTTTACTTAGAATATGTTTGGTGAGTTATTAATCTTTCACTATCCACTAATAAAATGTGTGTAGATATTGTAGCGACACATATAAATTTGTATCACGTTTGAACTCTTTTATATTGCCACTTCCAGTAGCACACAGCGCGGGGACGCCAGTCGTCTCACGCCTGCCTCATAGTTACCTCATACACAATGTAAAATTTTAAATTATTTGGTTTAAATAGAAGGCCAGAAGAAGGAAGGTAGGAAAAGAAAGAGAAGGATGAGGAGGAGGGAGAGGGAAGGTTGGAGGTTTAGGTTTGGTTTGGGGGTTTGGGGGCGAGGGGTTTGGTTTACCTTCCGCTTTTGGTATTTCGTTTCTATAAAAAATGTGTCCTTGTTAGTTTTTAATGTAAACAACGATAGATTAGACTAGAACATCAAATCCACAATTTTAAAATGGAGGGATGCACTCTGATATTGCAGCTCCAATTCTACCATCCATAGCTATTTAAATTACACCACTCGGTAGTCAAAAACAAAAAAAAAGCGATGAGAGAACTTTTTAATCAGCATTTCCTCTTAGTTTAGAAAACTTGTAATACCTGTTCAATATCAGTTCATCAACAGCTCATATACATACCCACCGAGGGGCCCGAGCCTGAATTAGGGCGATTAAGCCTTAGTCTACCATGCTGGCCCAGTGCGCGTTGGTCGACTTCACACACAACCTTTGAATTTCTTCGCAGGAGTGTGCAGATTTCATCACGATGTTTTCTTTCACCGTAAGAGCGTCGAATAAACGTACAGTATAAAAAATACAAAATACAACATATATTTATTTGTTTACAGGTTTTCTTATAAAAAAACAAAACTTCTTAGACTGTATAGCCCGTGTCAAGAGGATCTACTCTCCGCTGGCATAATTTTAGAACAAAACCGAAACAAAAACATAAAATAGAAAATAGAGGAATGAGTAGACAGCTCATCAAGCTATACATTTTTGCTGCAAACTAGGCCGTATTAACAACGCGCAAGATACCCCGGTGTAAAGCTTGATGAGCTGTTCACTGTACATATGAATTCGAAACTCGAAAACAAATTGGTACGTGGTGGGGATCGAACCCGCGTCTCCCGGACGGGGGGCAGTGGCCCTAGCCACTAGACCACTGACGCTCTTTATCAATATCAGTAAGTAAAAATATTTATATTTCAGTTATTTTATCTTAAGATGGTAAAAAGCTCCGAGGTAAAAAGCGACAGTTGGCATAAAATTATCAAACCAATGACAGACTATATATACACTTGACTGCATAACACAACATTAAGTTTACGCTTGAGAGCGCAGGTACGTGCGTTATAGGGATCCACATAAGGAAATAAAATACTTGAATTGAAACACGGTTATGCTTCAAAATCTACTCCATGCACCCCACGTTTTTCGTTTTAAGTCCTACAAGAGTACTACACCAATAAAAATCTCAATAAAAAATATTTTATACTTTTTAGTGCGTAAAAACGTGTTGTTAAAAAAATATAAAATAATTTTTAGAAATAACCTTTGTTCATTTTATTTTACAGAAAAGTTGGTAGGCCTGTAACTAAGCTTCAGGTGGTAAGCTTTTTATAATGAAACCATATTCTAGCTAGGCGACATAAAAAAACTAAATACTTATATAAGACAGAAACAAAGACTTGGTCCTAGTTTGAGAACCTTTGGGAAATCGACGAACTAAATTTATTTTAAAATATAAATCAACTTAATTTTTAAGTTCATTTTGTACCTATTCAATGGCCAGTTCAGCGCAGAATCTTCACAAATTTCTCGCTAGAAAATACTAACAATAGAGCAATCTAAAAACATAATTTGCTCTTCTATAGCTGCTATAAGAATTCAATCAAACTCACACCCTCCCTGTAATTGAGTAAATTGCTACAGGGACAATGAAACCGAGGTGACCTTGATCGCGAAGCCGGGGGGACGCGCGCGCACCTTCACGCTTCGTTGATTGCTCCTCGAAGGAACTTTATAGTGTACGTTAATCGTGTACAGTACAATCAACAACAACATCAGAATTGCTAGTAAAGCGAGGCCTATTTTGTTCGGGTAAGGTTCATCAACGGCCCGTTACAGTCCACTGCTGGACTATGAGCCTCCTCCACTTAAGTGTTTGATTTTGCCATAATCTCCACGCTTGGCAGGCGGGTTGGAGATCGCAGATTAAAAGGTTACTGTATCAGAGAGCGCTGCTGCCCGTTCCCTGTTCCATGTGTAGTCCCTAAGTCGCCTCTTACAACACCCACGGGAAGAGTAGGGGTTGGTGACAAATGTATTCTACTCTGCCGTCACCACACGGCACATCGGGTATGGTTAGCTCTTCTGAACTTTGACTGTACATCTATTTTTTTTTTCTTTTTATGGCAAAAGGTCGACGACGATGACGATACGCCACGCTGTGTGTTATAATTTTATAACATTTTATTTCACCACTATAGCAGTCCGCCCGCGGCTACGTTCGCGTTAGTAAGATTTTCCCGTAGGAATAAGACTTTTTTAATGAAGAATAAGCAAATAAGCGAGTAAGCCTGTTATTATTACTATTATTTTTTGTTGTAAAAATTTTTGTTTGTGTACAAAGAAAAGTTTAGAAAAGTAAATAGATTTTTGAATGTGAGCTCTATGTCTAGTTTCTATAAAGACATCAGGATTGGCCTGACCTTGGTATAGAGTTGGCCTGGGGGACACGCAGGATTCATGGCTCGCTGCTCACTCCTTGAATGAACTTTATAACTGACGACAATATTGATGTCGTGTTTATCCACGGCACGGAAGAGAAATATAGGTAGTATCATTCATCAACAGCGCGTATACGTCCCACTGAGGGGCTCTAGCCTACCCTTAATTAGGGTAAAACGATAGAGATAGTTTTGAAACATTTTTAATTTGTATCACAATTACATTTATTACGTGTTTATTTTTTTTCAAAATCTACAATTGTCGGGTAAGTTTTTATCCTGATATTTTCTAAAGATTTTACTGGATCTTAATTTTTTCTTTGTATGATTTGTCTTTGTTAAAGGCAACAAATGACCACCAAAAAAATAATTGTAACCCTAAACTGCATTAACCAAAAAATGTATAGTAAGCCCAAAATTAGAAAACGATCACCAAATCATGCATACGATGCATACCTAAATCAGGGCGGGTGCGAGCGTAGCGAGCACGGGAGTCCGGGGCATCCCGACATTAGGTTGGTCGCTCGCCTGGCTCCCTCCGCCACACACTTCGGGGTTAGGTTGTCTTGTGACCACCCATGCCTGCTTGCAGGCATGCAATATTTGGGTCAAATTTTTGGGGATCGTTTACTATTTCTGGGTATCGTTTATTATTTATTTATTTATTTCAGCTGTGGTGATTGCTTTAACATAAGCCTTTGTTAAATAAAACGTTTATCATCGACTCGCAAAGAAGAAGTTAAATGAAAGTTATTGTATTGTCTCTTTTATCTTTGAATACCTAAAATTCAATAGCAGACGCGTCTTTATCTGGCGCGGCGATATTTGAAGAAATGATTTAAGAGAGAATGCTAAACATTAAATCGACTAATAGCCCTCAAGTCACAAAATAAAGCTTCTAAATAAATTCTGACTGGTTTTAAAATACCTACATTCTTGTTACAGATTAAGTTTGTTAACAAAATATTGAACCATTCGTATTTTTATGTTGGAAGACAAAGTTACCATAATTACGATTAAAATCAATATGTTTTTTATATTTTGCTTTAAAATTATTATATTTCATCCCCTCCGTTCCGACGCGAGAAAGGTCGTGTCGTGTAAAGGGCCGTCAAACGGACAAGAGTCAGTTGGACCCTACAAGGATTCACGCACGGATGCCTCCAGTGTGGCGCGTCCTTAACCGCCACGGGATGTGAGCTGCTACTATGTTTTCTTTTTTGGTTAAAAAGAGTATTGCGATGTTTTTTTCTAGCAATAACAAAGTTACCACTGATAGTACTGACTTCACGATTTTATGTGCATCCTACATGATGTGAGATACGCGAGTTAAAAAAGGGGCGAACGATTTTTCAAATAGTGCCTCGCCTTAACGTGCCCTCCAACGCACGAAATCATCTTTCTTTTCGGACAATCAAGTGATTCAGCCTGCAATGTCCTAACCAAACTAGGGAATGTCTCACAAAGAGATTTTTGCTTGACAGTGTTAATGAGCTACAAAATCTCTACCACTCAGCCACGGAGGCTGTTAGTTAATTTGAACAGCTTCAATAACATTGTCTGTGTTTAAACACCACTGGCTGTATTTTTTGTACGCAATCAAGTCCTACAGTCATTAAACTGCACGACTAATGCAAGCGGACCGCGCTTTGGAAAACAATAACACAACTGCGAAACTACAACAACAACTGCAACAATTGCACTCTACCTCATTTTGCAGCTAGAATGCAGTTGAGTCTGTCTGTGTAGTAGTTAGTACTGTAGCAATGCTGCTTTCCCTACCTCCTTTTGCTATTTTGTTTCTGGCAGTCTCATCATACGCCGTGTAGTGACGGCAGAGTAGAATACATTTGTCACCAACCTATACTCTTTCCGTGGGTGTCGTAAGAGGCGACTTAGGGACTACACATTGAACAGGGAACGGGCAGCAGCGCTCTCTGATACAGTAACCTTTTAATCTGCGATCTCCAACCCGCCTGCCAAGCGTGGAGATTATGGAAAAACCCTTCACTTAAGTGGAGGAGGCTCATAGTCCAGCAGTGGACTGTAACCGGCCGTTGATGTTGATGATGTTGGGTCTCATCATTCATTTTAATTTATTTTCAAGTTTAGAATTCATCCGTTTCGGTTTTGTAATTTTTTTTTCGTGTCTTCAGTGCCTCGGGGTAGGAAAGCCGCCGTCTGAGTGACGCCGCCTGGGCCGTGTGGAGGTGGTCTTCTGGACGTCTGGACATCTTGTGGGCGTCTGGTCGTCCTGGTGATGACGATGGGATGTCTTTACGATGATGAAAATCGAAGTCTGGGCGCCAGTGTAGCCCAGCATCAAATCAAATCAAATCAAATAAATTTATTTGCTAAGAATGGGGTTATACATAGCTGACAAATAATGCAGAATTAAAAAATAGTTTCTCCCACTCAGTCATTACAACATCATGACATGCAAATACAGATCACATTCCAGGTAGACTTAAATTACTTATAATACAACTTGTCCAAAAATTCCCCTATAGAATAAAAATTAAATTTCTGTAACCACTCGTATAACCTTCGCTTAAACATTTTCGTATCAAGGTCCTTAATACATTGCGGAATCCTATTATAAATTTCTACACACATAAAATAACAATTCTTCTTAAATCGGGATGATCTACAAATTGTACCAGTAACTAGTTTATTTGGATTTCTTATGTTCGCAGCACACACATCTCTAGCTTTTTTAAATGGATGTAGATTCTCTCTGACAAATTTTGCGACTTCAAATATGTATAGACTTGGTAAAGGCAAGATTTTTAGCTTTGCAAAAAGAGGTTTACAAGAGGCCCAAGGAGCAGCCCCACAAATAGACCTGATGCACTTTTTTTGGGCAATGAAGGCTTTGTTTATATCGATACCGTTACCCCAGATCAATAGACCATACCTCAAATTTGACTGTACATATCCGTGATATGCTGTCATAGCGGCCGCTGTGCTTACTGTTTTACGTAGCTTGTATAATGGATAGCTAAATCTGTTAATTTTGTTGCATACATTTTTTACATGCTCCTTCCATTTTAGTTGATTGTCTAACCACAGTCCCAAAAATTTGACAGAGTCTTTTCCAATTATTGGTTGGTTTTTATATTTAATATTTAGCCTTGAGTTTTGATTATTAAAATTAATGTAATTAGTTTTATCAATGTTAACGATAAGGTTATTTTTGTTAAGCCATTCTATTATGTCAGTGATTGTTTTATTAATTTCAAATTCGTGGTCAGCTAATGTCAATTTATTGTCCGTAGTTACAACTATTGAAATGTCGTCAGCGAATAATATTGTTTTATGATTTGTCACTTTAGGGATGTCATTAATATATATTAAAAATAATAATGGACCCAGGATACTCCCTTGAGGAACACCAAACCGGTTTTTTTCATAATTGGATTGATATTTTTCAACTGTTTGATTTTTATTTATTTTAGTAACTTCAACGCATTGCTCTCTGTCCGTCAAATAGCTTTTTAGCCAATTCAAAGCTGGGCCTCTTACTCCATATTGTTGTAACTTAGTCAAAAGTAGATCATGGGCAACAAAATCGAAAGCCTTGGACATATCAAAAAACAATGTAGTTGTAAATAGCTTTTTGTTTGTTTTTTGCAGTATTTCATTAATTAAATTGAAAGCAGCTAAAGTAGTAGATTTTTGTTTCTGGAATCCATATTGGTCTTGATTTATAACTTTATATTTATTCATAAATGTAATTAATTGTTTATACATAATTTTTTCAAATATTTTTGAAATCACAGATAGTAGCGCAATTGGGCGATAATTAGTCATAATTTTCTTATCTCCTTTTTTATATAAGGGTTTTACGATAGACAGTTTCAGTTCGTGCGTACATCTGCCACACGCTGCTGGGCGCACGTTCTTGGGTATTATAATATTAATAATAATAAGAAGAAAAGCATCATATGGAACGAATTCAATTGTTTACAGGTAGCTTGATAAACAAAACTTATTTGAGACAAGTCCCTGACTTTCATACTAGGATATCCTGTGTTATGAAAGTCAGTGAATACGTCACTAGGACATTGCTGTAGTTTGAAATAGTAAAGAACAGACGTTCTGTGAGGCCTGTGTGTGTGTGTGTGTGTGCGTGTGTGTGTGTGTGTGCGTGTGTGGTGTGTGTATTAAAACAAGGTAGCGTGGCAAAAGGAAGTAGGTCTAAGATAGCTATTAGACTAATATTTCTAGCTTTCTAGCTAAGCAATGCTTTTTGCTACAGTACTATGAAACTTTAGCTAGAAATATTAGTCTAATAGCTATCTTGGAATAGGAACAGCAATATTTCCACGGAACACGTATCGTATGTTTACCTCCTAAATAATTTTCTTGGTAATTCGTATCAAGTAGCGAAGCGTCAGGTGTTGTGTTTCCAGTATAAGGCGATAATTGGCCCTAATTTTATGTTTCCAGTGTATGTGGCGGATGTATGATAATATTATTACTAATTGGTTTATGTTTTGAGGAAGTTTAAATGGGTAATTCAATAAATTAAGTAATTTTAGAACATTTTTAAGTATAGTCGAGAAGTACCTACAGAACAGTAAGAATTTTAATTTATTTGTGACAATTAATCTTTGAATTTCCTTCTGCGCAAATGCGTCGAAATTTAGTCGTACATAATGAACTCGTAGGAATCGAATCGCCTGCCCGAGGAGGCAAAACTGCTGTATTGGCACTAATTTGAAATATTACAAAACTGGCTAAGTGCAAGTCAGACTCAAATACGACGGGCTCCGTACCATCATACAGGTCGAGCAAAAATGTCACGTTTATTGTACAGGGGTCCTTCTGTGTGAAAATTTCAACGTCATCGTCGTGTGAGGTTATTAGTTCGACAAACCGAGTTCATATTTATTTATTTAGTGTTAAAGAGCCGCCAAAGACCACTAAAAAGGCTCGTGTAGCGACTAGATAGTAGCCGGAACCAACGGTTTTAGGCTTCCGTAGCTTCCTATTATTTTCAAACATCTAGGTAAAACTGTCTGGCTAATTACGGTTCATAAGATACATCCCGTTGACAGACTGATGGATGGACAGGGTCTTGGTACGAGTAATTTCACCCTTTTCTTACAGTACGTAACCTTAAAAATGACACACAAAATGGCAAACAATTTCTTTTTTTTTATCTTCTATTTGACGCGACTGTGGGAGAGTTTCTTTCCAAGCGTCTTGTTGGAGTTTCGACCAACTTGGTAGAAACCAGCTGACTGTTCCCACGAGTAACTCGCAAGAAGGGTGACAGTGAGTACCTACTACAAGTCTGAATAAAAAATAGATTTAAAAGCAAGATAGAGGACAAAAAATTGTAAAGAAGATGCTTTTGTTTTAATGAGATTCTATTTTACTTAGTCAAAGTCAAAATAATTTATTTCCATAGGATGTTATTACATCTCTTAGATCCGTCATTACATTTTTTTGGGTGAGTTCACTAACACAATGGCGGAATCTGTGGAGAACTTGCTTCGTTTTAGAGTTCCGTGTCCTAAAAGGATATAAAAGGAAGACCACTTTGTTGTCTTGTTAAAACCGTTTGTCTTAGTAATGTGTGGAGGTATCAAGTTAAGGTATATGACCGATTATTTACAGCTGCAAAGGAGCACAGATACGTCTATGAATCCTATCTATAGATCCTATTTAATACATACGTATTTAATACTACGAGTAATTTCAACTGTCCAGGTCCACGCGTTCTTAAGACAAAAAGTCTTGACAGACAGACAGACAGACGGATAAATAGACGGACAGACAGAAGGATGGACGAACGAACGGACGAACAGACGGACAAAAAAGTGAACCTATATAATAAGAATTCTTGTTTTTCCTGCTGAGGTACGGATCTCTAAAAAATATGTAAAGAAACTTAACAGCACGCGCATTTTCAAATTCTAATAAAATCTCGGAATTTCCTCCGAGAATAAAATAGTCAGTTTACACTTTGACGTAGTTTCAGATTCTCTCTCCTTGCGAGTAAAGTTATTATTTCTATAACAATCTTTTTATCAAGCTTTAAAACACAAGGTAAGTAAGGAAGCGTATTCCAACGGGTTGGTTCTCACGGGTCCTTATTATGGAAATATCGGGTTTCCTCGCGACTACATTTACTGCTCTAGTGCATTCCAGGTTACTTGGGAATATGGTGCTCTGGCGTTGTTGAATCTATCTGCTGTTTTTATTCATTAGTTATCAGTTTATATAGGTATATGCTTTGCCTTGAAGGGCTCGAACTCTTAAATTAAGGTTGTTAGGCCTGAGAGGGAAACGTTGTGCGGATTGGTCGACTTCACATACAACCTTTTTCTTCGTAAACCAACTTTTGAATTGGACTTTGGGATTTGACAAGACGGTGGCGATCAAATCTTACGCCCGCCCAAGGCGTGAAGCCATTTAAAAAAAAAACACAACAGTGGATTGAAAAGTGGTCGGCTTGACTCGGATTCAATCAGAACTAACAAAATAATTTAGGTCAGCTCAAACAATACAATACAAATATTCTTTATTGACACCAATCAAAATTAACAAGAAAACATTTTTACAGTTAGTTGAGTCAATTAGGCGGCTTTATTGCTAAGGTAGCAATTTCTTCCAGGCAACCTTTGGTTAAGAAAAAGCTGTAAAAAAGAGAAAGAGCAGAGCGGGTTGGTGGCTGGTTTCCTATAATAAACTACATACAAATATCTAATAAAATACATAGAAATACAAACAAATTATGTGAAATATGAAACGTGTTGCAACTAAAAAACATCGCTTTGCTGGTGACGTAAAAACTAGCACCTTTCCCTCCCGTGGGTTCCCACGGGCTGCTTTAATATTAATATCGGGTTCCGTCGTGGTTCGCTAGCCTCCCTTTAGACTAGCGTACTAGGTAAGTATAGGTACAGTCTAACACGACCACTAGTAGATAATTATGATTGGCTTGTACAAAATAATCCATACAATTTGTTATTTATCGAAAAGTATTATGTTATATTTTAGAATATTATAGGTATTTTTTTAAAGTTCTTGAATGGCGACCACGCACCGCAAACGCAGCGTGGTGGGTAGGCCCCCCACAAGGTGGACCGACGATTTGGTGAAGGCCGCGGGAAGCCGCTGGATGCGGGCCAAGTAGTTCCGGTCGTTGAGGAGATCCTTAGGGGAGGCCTTTGTCCAGCAGTGGACATCTTTGGGCTGAGACGATGATGATGATAACGAAAACCCTCTCATGTAGTAGTTCAACCCATGAAACTAAACAACTTTCGCATATTATTATTTTTATTTTGCATATTTGCATAAATAGTTGTGAACAACTATTTATGCAAATAAACTTTTTAAAATATTGGCTGCGATTCAGGAAGTCATGCTCTAATTCCAAAATCCAGCTATCCTTTTCATTTTCATGATCAATGAAAGAGAGTTGATGAATTCAGACGAAAGAATTATATTATTTTGAATGAATGATAACCTAAAATAAAGGCGTAGCTGTCAGATTAAGTTATTTTTAAGTCGGATTCATTACGGTCCTCTCTAAAAGTGTGCAATCGACGCGTCCGGTTCAGATATGTTGTTTGACAGCTCTAATATTAGGTTAGCCATCTCCTGTCTCTTTTTAATCTTTAAAAGGTGAAAAGGACTGACGAACTTAAATTAAGGATTAGAGCGTGACTGTGTGAATCACTACCATTATGTATTAAATATATATATTTTAGATAGATAGATAGATATAACGTTTATTTTGGGTGACAGTACAGACAGATTAGGCTTATAACTAAAAACAATAAAAATTGATTTAAATGTACCGCACCCATAAAAAGGCCCCAACTCAGCATAATGCTATGACCCGTTTAACGCGTCACAGCGCTGTTATTCTGTTGGTACCTATATGTGTGAGTACGCGCCTAAATGAAGATAACAATATTAAGAAAATACTACGAAAGATAACAATATTACACAGCTTTGATACAGTTACATTTCACTAACAATACAATACATTTTACAATACAACACAATACAAAAATACAATACATTTTAAAGACAAACGGCCAATGGCAAACAATCGAAATCAACAACCATTATCAATAAGACTACTCTACATGACATTTTATTCACTACATGGTCGACTAACCCGCACTGGGCCAACGTGGTCGACTAAGGCCTTATCGCCCTAATTCACGGTAGGCTCGAGCCCCTCGGTGGGGACGTATATGAGCTGTTGATGTTGATTCATTACATGAAAATTTGGCACCTATAAAAATGGTGTTGTCTCTGTGTGATAATATATGCTCTCTACTTGTAGTTCTTGCATATTCTATCAAACATCGCATACTAATAAAAAAAAAACACGACAACCCGCCTTGCCATCTGACATAATCTTAGCAAAAAATAAGGAAAGTGTCAATCGTGCGCATCTCAAATGTTCTGCGGCAGTTGCATCGCTTGTAAGGCTTCGAAGATCGAATTTCAAACCACCGCGCCATCTTGGTCTCATCCTATCTTGGTTCCAGATAGCGAACACCTTAGCAACTCTTATTAGAAGGATAAATACGAAGGTGGTACACTAATAACTTTGTATTTTGGGCAAAGCAACTGAAGTTTTCACTACCAGGGAATGATATTTTACCAGCATGTTGTGCCAAAATAAAGCAAACGCTAAAATAATAAAACCCATACATATACTATCATATGGTAGACAGAAAATTTTATTTATATTGAACTAGAGTCAATTCATCATCATCATCATCATCATCTCAGCCGGAAGACGTCCACTGCTGAACATAGGCCTCCCCCCTAGGTTTCCAACGTGAACGGTCCTGCGCTACTTGCATCCACCGGCGCCCAGCAACCTTCACCAAGTCATCTGTCCACCTTGTGGGAGGCCGTCCAACACTACGCCTTCCGGCCCGTGGCTGCCATTCGAGAACCTTTCTTCCCCATCGGTCAATTACCACCAATCAAATTGGTCGACTTTACACTAGTTCACACACACACACACACACACACACACACACACACACACACACACTAACTTTAAATTTATTCGCAGGCGTGTGCAGCTTTTCTCGATTGAAATTGGAAATCACATTGGTATGAATAGAACGGTTTTTTCCCGTTTATACACTATGTTTATTACCAATTTTGAACAAATAATAACTTTCTTAAATTATTTAAAAATCGAACCCGTAAACGAGTACCAAATTCATTCCGCCAAACTGTTTCCGGCATTGAAAATGTGCATTGAGGATGCTGTTCAAATAAAATTAGGTTTTCTATTCAGCACAATAGGAGCGACAATCCAAAAACCATTAACAGGAACGCTTTCTTGTGCTTGCATACAGAATTACGTTTTAAGACTGCTATTTTGTTCGAAATACAAAGGCTTTTAGGCTTTATATGATAAGGAATAGAGTTGATTTTGGAAACCGGGATGAAAATGGTATGGACAGTATTATGCAGAAGGTGCAAGTAATATTGTTATTCTGTATTTCGAGGATTTTCTGCTCCAAAAGCTTGAAATGGGTTAGTACTAGTATTTTGTACGAGGATTTTTATAAAAATTTTATGAAACTCTTTTTGATATAAAATGTTTGATATTTTAAATTTTCGTCACTAGATATTTATTTTAAACCTTTACTCGTTTTAGATTACTAGAACTCGCGCAAACAAAAGAAAAATTTTCCGAAGTGGGATTTTGTTTAAAATAGTTTACATTTTGGATGTTAACAGCCTCCGTGGCCTCCGTGATGTTCCGGGTTCGATTCCCGGTGGGGAAACTGTCAAGCAAAAATCTCTTTGGAGACTGTTCCCAGTTTGGTTAGGAGTTTGCAAGCTGAATCACCTGATTGTCCGAAAAGAAAGAGGATTCTAGGCTTCGGAAGGCACGTACGGCCGTTGGTCCCTGCTACTATCTAGTCGCTACGCGAGCCATGTCAGTGGCCTTTGGCGGCTCTATAACTCTGACACTAGGGTTTGTGAGGTCGGTTGTCGACCTTACAACCCACACGTTGAAGAAGAAGAAGATTCTGGATTCTTACAGTGCTTATCTTACGTGAGAGTACTCTCATTTATCTATGGTGAGAGTTAGTTTTTATTTGTTTTTTCATGTTGAGATGACGTACAATAAAAATAATGTCCATAAAATCGGTAACAAAATGCGTTACCTACTTATTAAAAAGCATGTAGTACAAGCCGGATGATGCATAAAATATGCCACGATATGAATATTCGACCGCGAGAGACCGCCGGCCACCGCTCATAACTGCCACAAACTGGTTTACACCAGTTTTTACAGGGCTACCTCCAAATTAAAGTATTTTCACTGTAAAACGATACTTTTGGGATTTGCAGAGAGCGGGTTTTTGATTCAGTTTTAAATGATATTGTCCGCTTTTTTGTAGAGCTTTATGTACGAGGAATCTTTTTTGCTACATTTAGCCAAATTTCATTGTTTTGTTGAGATTACTTGAGATCTATGGTAATACAGAAAGTTATTAAAATATATATATATATATATATATATATATATATATATATATATATGAGATTTAAAAAAAAATAGGATCATACTAATAAATTCATCGGGAAATCAGTAGAAATCCTTGGGGAAGGCTTTTATACAACAGTGGACGTCTTTCGACTGAAATGGAGATATGATAATGTAACAATACAAAATGAAATGAAAACAAAAATAAAGGAAAAAAATAAAAGACAGATAAATGTCCTTAATAAAGCTAAAGAAAACAATATTATACATTTTATAAATCCAACTCACACAACTTCTTGAAGTCTTTATGTACTAGTTAAAGAACTAGACAAAGGATACTACTCTCAATCAATCAATCAATCAGCTTGCAGTCCACTGCTGGACGTGTGCCTCCCCTTGGGCACGATCACCCGCTTTCCTCATCCAGCCACCACCAGCGACCTTCCTCAGGTCATCAGTCCACCTGGCAGAGGCATCCCACACTACGTTTCCTGAGACGTGGTCGCCATTCGAGAACCCGTCTGCTCCAACGCTCGTCGGTTCTGCGACAGACGTGGCTAGCCCACTGCTAGCTTGCTAACTTCTGGACGATATCAACCCTGTTCTACCCTTGCGCGTTTTAAAATTGTTCCACGCCATCTGTCGTTCGAGACGATAAACAGCCTTAAAATTTAGCTTCCTTGGACAACCCTGCAAAACCCACTCAGCAATATAGGTCGCGGTAATTCCAGTGACCGTTCAGATCATTGGCGATACTCCGACACATTAATGCGAAAAATATTATAGTGTGCTTTTTATCTCCTTTTTTGTTTTTCTCGTTTCAATAGGATTTAAAAATGGAAGCTTTCTCATTTTCCGGGTCAACTGCGTTTTGTGTACAGTTTGTTGAACAAGTGAAGTCATATTGAAGCGCTGAAGTTGAATGCCGATTAACTTCTTTTTTCTGTTTTGTTTACTAGTTTGATGACTTATCACCAGTCACATTATTGCTAGATAAATTTAAAAACTATAAAGGTTTTATCATTTTGTTCATCGAGCTTGATTTACACATTAGAAAGTAAAAAGTGACAAGTTGTCATAACATTTATTGTAGACTCAAAGATTTCTGACGCGCGTCGTCGTCGTCGGGAGCGAAGCGATCGTCTTTTGTTCCTCTGAGTGTAGACTTCTATTTGATGGGCTAACCATGACGAACTTTTGAAAAGATAACAGATATTCTGGTGCGGTTACATGCTTTAAGGGGCTACCTGACTGCGCACTAGCGCCACTTCGAAAAAAAATCATAACTCCGAAAAAACAAAATGTATAAAAAAGTGGATGATCATTTTAAAGTGTAGGTACTTTAGTATTTTTAGAAATACTGAATTTTATAGGATCTTATACGGTGTAGTAAGAGAGCGAAAGTGCTAAAAAAGGCCGTTATTAGCACTTTCGCTATCTGTTACTACTACTAACAATAGATAACTGAATTTATCAATTCTAAAAATACAACAAGAAACAATTTGATCGTTCATATTTTTGATATTTTGTGTATGGTTTTTTATCCAAGTGGCGCTAGTCTTCATATAGGGTACCCTCTTAAGACTTAAAAACATTTTTTTTAACAACAGATTAATTTTTGTTGGACTGAGTTTTAATATGAAATGAACGCGATTCAATAAACTTTCATATTTTTACCTAGTATTGTTACCAGAGCAGCATAAATGAACAAAGCACCGGACTTCAATATTTCATTAATTCGTCGCTTCATTTACACACGTACGATATTTCCACATTTATACGCATTTTCATTGCGAATATTTTTCATTCCATGGCTTCCGTGATGAGCCGTGCGTTCCTTTGTGCAGTTTTTGGTAACGAACTGCAAGTTTTTTGTTACTAAGTCATTGTTGGTTGTGACAAAAGATGGCGTTGTGTAGTTTCTAAAATTAGATCGATCTGTATTATTGGTCAGTACCTTTGTTGTTTTTTAGCCTTGTTTTAAATGTAATGATGGAAATACTTTATTCGAAGTAAGATTCTACTGAAACGTGAGAAATCTACTGAAAACATGCAAGTTTTGATGTCATAGATTTTTAACAAACCCCCGTGGCTTATTAAGTCACATGTTTTTTACATTATTTCTTTGTGTTTATTACTAATCTTGTGTTTTTTGGCATGCGTTTAGATTATTACTTTTCTTTTCATTTCTCTGCGAGGAATGTTTTATAGAAGCAGTGCTATCTTTTGTTGATTGCTTAGCTAAGCTTAATGTACTATTTCCTGTTTATTCTTCATGTAAATAATAAAAATAATAGTAATATTAAAGACGAAAGAAGTTTGTATGTACAGTCGCTTGCAAAAGTGGAGTCATATCACGTGTTTTTATACTTTGAAATATCTTTTCATTATTATGACCTTTATTGCATAATATTATTTATATTAATAAAGTCCCGTACACACCATACGTTAATACAAAATCCAAGAAAAAATAACTATTAGAAAATAAGTCATTTCAAAGTATAAAAACCCCTCATTTCAAAGTATATGACCCCACTTTTTAAGGTGTACATGGTTAGTACGTTCAATATTACTGCACTGTGCGCACACACACTGTAGAAAAGAACGACCAGAAGAAACTTCCGGATAGATTAGTCATTTATATTCTCCACGGTTTTGTTGAATAGAAAATATGTCTCATATAATATTTATTTTCAAGCAAACTTCTCTTTGTGAGACTTTCCCCAGTTTGGTTAGGACTTTGCAGACTGAATCACCTGACTGCCCGAAAGGAAAGATGATTCCGGGCTTCGGAGGGCACGTTAAGCCGTTGGTCCCGGTTACTATCTAGTCGTTACACGAGCCATGTTCTATAACACTAACACTAGGGTTTGTGAGGTCGGTTGTCGACCTTACAACCCACACGATGAAGAAGAAATATATATTTATATATATATAGTAAATTCATACTTTTATTTTTCATGTCAAAGATTCTCAGATTAAATAAAATAGTTCATCTTTCAACTCATAAGGTTTTTTATCAACATCCTACCAAAAACACCGTAATTTTGCTGTTCACGTATCACTAACTCTGCCCCAGTACAACACCTATATAAGTATGTTAACATTTCCCTTTTCAACACCTTTCCTATTAAGATGAAAGCGAGTAAGATCAAAAAGTAATGCAGGTAGCGTTTCTCCATCAATCCGTGGCTGAGTTTAGCTGAATAGGTACCACTCTGGCGGTTACCGTTCCGATTCGTGGGTCCACCGTAGTGTTGGGCGTAATGAGTCGGTGAGTTGACTCATTTGAGAAAGGAAATTTGTGATTGCATTAAGAATTTAAAAATAATTGACAGGGTTAAAATTGGTGAGAAGAGTACGTCTCACTTACTAATGAGATGAGTGATTCCAAATGCAAAATTTCGTTGCTGATTTTCATTATCCAATTCTTAGGAGAGAGGTATATATAGGAAAAGCATGCAAAGGAGCTGACTCAACCATATTATTACAAAACCAACAATAAATCTGCCAAAATGACACTAGCGTCAGCAAGTTCTGAAAACGTCAAAGAGAATGTATTATAATATGTAGGTCTCCCGAAAAATGGGATGAAAATTCGCTTGAAATAGGTAAGGTACTGTAAGGAGCAGTCTCCTTTGAGGTGACTGAATATTTTGAAATATCGAATGGTTCTTTTTTGTTGTTTTGACTCGGGATGTCAACGGGCTACCGAGTAGATGATATTTTCATATTGGAGAGTTGATCGAGAAAAATAACTATAAATAAATAAATAATATTACTCATCTACTTCGCTTTATCTTCAATTTAGCTTAGCGCCCATCTGGCTACCGCCCCCCTTCTTTATTGTACACTACACCTTATTTCATCAAGCAAACAGAATTAAAAATGAAGATGACTTATAAAATGCGAGTCGATTCATATGATTTAAATGACTCAACTCACTGCCAAACTGACCAATATATACACCGTGATACAGGGTGTAGTGATTTGTGGCGCGGCCCGCGTATAAATCAAAGTTGCCGCGCGGAACCACCTGAGCTGGCTTTGATCAAGGAAGGATTCGGTATAGTTGGCCATTGTAGGCTGTAAGGAGGTTTCTTGTTCAAACTAAATAGAATATCACTATCATTATGATGGTGGTTTATAAGAAAGAAAAATGTTTTTTCACTTTAACCAGTTTTTTTATTATTATTATTAAACTAATAATGTCTTGGGAAACGTAGTGTGGGATCCCCTGCCAGGTGGACTGATGACCTGAGGAAGGTCGCTGGTGGTGGCTGGATGAGGAAAGCGGGTGATCGTGCGCTTTGGCGTGCCCTTGGGGAGGCAACAGTCCAGCAGTGGACTGCAATAGGCTGATTGATTGATTATCAAACTACCGGCTTCTGATTGTAACGACTTTTTGACGTTTTGCGCTCTTGGCAGTTAGGCGTTTTTACTTTTTGCTACTGGAGGACATTTCGCGCTATTGTCAAAATGCACCTGAATATAATAGAAGCACAGAATTGTTTACTTTTTGGCCAATCAAGCAATTCAGTTTCACTAAGTAACTTAACTCGACAGTGTCTTCACTGGGACTCGAACTCGGAACCTTTAGATCGTGACGTGAGCCAATGCGCTAGCCACTAAACCAAAAAAGCGAAAACAAGAAAAAGTAACAAGCCTCAGACAATAGTAAGAGAACACTTAAATGAAAAAGTGTTTTGTGTTGAAAAATATTTATTTTTATTTTAAATCAATCTGAACGAATCTTTACTACTCACAATGGCTTACGCAATTGTATAAAGAATATATTCAATTTATTTTTTGTATTGTCATAAAAGAATGAATAACGAAATACTGTCGCACGAGTTGCGCGCAAACATAAAACACATCACGTTAACTTTACCAGTACAGTCGCATACAAAAGTCTATAAACTTTATAATTTTCTCCGAAACATTTTATTGTTTGGGCTACTAAACTTATCTCGCATACACAGCACTACCTGAAACATATATTTGCTATTATATTCCATGAGTATACGAAGGTATCAATTTTACACTGACTTGATGCAATTTATTATATTTTTTTGTAGAAAATTAGCTTGGTACGTTATTTGATCGACTTAAGTAATAGGTGCGTTTGGTCACGCTCATATAGGTATATATTGAGTGAGAAATCATTTAGTCTCTGACCTATATCGGTTCCAACAATAATTTTCTTCGTGGCTGTACCTACGTTAGACAAGGCTGCGATTTTTATTACTCAAGGTGTCACGTCATATGTTATGTTTGTTAGATTATTATTGTGTTTGTGTTTGCCACTCATTGTTAGAGGATATTATTATATTATTTTATTAATTCAACCCCAAATATTATTTAAAACAACAAAACTATTTTAAATACAATATTTTTTATAATATTTCTTCGTGTCGTCAACCTATCAGATGATCAATAAGATCATCAGTTGCTTTTTCTTCACTGCTGCACCTATATTATAAAAGATGATTCGACTGTTCCTAAAGGACAGAACTAGGCCGTGTGGTGACGGCAGAGTAGAATACATTTGTCACCAACCCCTACTCTTCCCGTGGGTGTTGTAAGAGGCAACTTAGGGACTACACATTGAACAGGGAACGGGCAGCAGCGCTCTCTGGTACAGTAACCTTTTAATCTGCGATCTCCAACCCACCTGCCAAGCGTGGAGTATGGCAAAACCCTACACTTAAGTGGAGGAGGCTCATAGTCCAGCAGTGGACTGTAACGGGCTGTTGATGAAAGGACAGAAACCAAAATGTTGGACCTCTGGGCTTCAATATGAATACCAAAATATCTGGGGGCACGGCAGTGCCCCCGCCAAGTCGAGCAAAAAAGCGGCACGGCCGTACCATCCTTTTCTCGAAGCAGTTCGGGCCATTTTCGACCCCCCTATATATTATATTAAATTTGATTGTTTAGTGCGATTGCCAGGTCAATCTATGTATTTATTTAAAACATAAGAGATTTTTAATATCGATCTGGTCACTATAAGATGTTGTTAGGTGAGCTAATTACGTAATAACTTAAGACAGAAGGACTCTTAAGTAGGGACTGAATAAATTAACCGACTTGGTATTACATGGATCTCACAACATTTTACTGTAGACTAAGTAGCGTGCGAGACTTGGTTTTTTTACAAGTTATGTTTTTGATGGCATTATTACTGTTTTGATATCACATAAATGTTGGAATTATAGTATCAAAGTTCTTATTACTTTCGACAGAATGTATTTGGCAACACTAGTTTTGACGTTATCAATCGATTGAAAGTATTACAAAGCATTATTTCTTTACATTTATTTTGACACTCCCATATAGGCAGCTAAATTCATTATATTTATTTCAAAATGTTTCGTGATATTATTATTTTTTTGCTGTGGCTGTTCATTGCTTAGCCCATTTTGGTTGCTCCCCTTTACCATATTTTATTAATTAATTTTTAAATAATAGATTAAGTAGCAGACGATTTGCGAAGAAAAAACAGAATCGGTTAGAAAAAGAATTTACAGTGATTATTTAAAGTTGCAATATGTCTGTCTCTTTCAATAATGATTTTGTTGTATGGAGATTATAATGACTGAGAATTATATAATATATAATGACGTCGTATCCATTTGTGACGTCACAAGCAAGGATGTGCCTCTCTGTCTAATCTTGAATTTCAAACCTTTATAACTCGGTCAATTTGAAAGATATAGCAAAATATCTTTAAGTGTTCGATAGCAGAAACTAACAAGTTTGGATTTATAAAATAAATATAACATCAACATCAACGGCCCATTACAGTCCACTACTGGACTATGAGCCTCCTCCACTTTAGTGTTTGGTTTTGCCATAATCTCCACGCTTGGCAAGCGGGTTGGAGATCGCAGATTAAAAGGTTACTGTATCAGAGAGCGCTGCAGCCCGTTCCCTGTTCAATGTGTAGTCCCTAAGTCGCCTCTTACGACACCCACGGGAAAAGTAGGGGTTGGTATTCTACTCTGCCGTCACCACACGACAAAATTGTATACAAAATTGTCAAATATCTTATTTTGAAGGTGCATCATACTTCACTTCATAATTTTTATTCACGTTCGTGAAGTCTGTTAAAAACAGTGTCCAATCAGCAAAATGTGATGTGAGCCGGTAAATAGTTGATTGCTGCCTTTGTGGAGTAATGCAAATGCATGTTTACAAAATAGACACTGGAATCAGGTAACGTCTGAAACCAATTAAACTTTGTTTGAGTACGATTTTGATTACCAATACCGAGGTTTTTATAATCACTAGTGGTTTTAATCCTCAGTTGAAAAACACTTTCAAGCATCCTGGAAGTAGGATTTTATTAGACAGCGATGATATTACAATATAGTTATTATTTCGAATGGGTAAGTCGTCCTAACCAATTATTAATTTTATTAGAAATGACTAAAACTTTTATGTTTCGAAAAAAAAATACAGATATTTGTATTAAATACCAATCATTTTCAACAAAACACCTATTTGATATTTTTATTAATTTAATTTAATATCCTTTAAACAAAGTAACGTCCTTTTCAGAGCAACCATCCACTTCGTAAACTAACGGTGTTTACTAAATACGCGACCTGCTTACAGTAATTTGACAAAATTAAAGCGATGTGACAGTCGTATCGGCTGAATGTGTAATGCTCATTATGTCACGGTGATGAGTGTACGTTGTCTGTTTGTATTTTCACAATACGCAACTCGTACTAGTCGATGTTGACGCTTCGTCGCTATTTAAAATTAACAATATATTCCGTTTTATTTATTTAATTTTGGCGTATCTACAAATGACAGATAATTAATTATATTGATTATACGCCGTGTAAATACATTTGTCACCAATCCCTACTCTTCCCGTGGGTGTCGTAAGAGGCGACTTAGGAACTACACATTGAACAGGGAACGGGCGGCAGCGCTCTCTGATACAGTAACATTTTAATCTGCGATCTCCAACCCGCCTGCCAAGCGCAGAGATTATGGCAAAACACTCCACTTAAATGGAGGAGGCTCATAGTCCAGCCGCAGTGGACTTTAACGGGCCATTGATGTTGTTGATTGATTAAACTATAGTAATATTATGATTTACGTATATACTGTTCATTTGTTATCAGTTTTTTAATAGTAATAGAGCTAAAGCTTAAGTTAGAATATTCAACTATTAAACTAAATGTTTCGCGATAGAATATGCAAAATTTTGTAGTCAGAAAGCGTTCGTTTGGGTCGGCAGTGTATAACTTAAGAATTAACTCTATCACATGAAAACTAGGTATTGCTCTTAATACTAAAGATTCAAAGCTTTTCAAAGGTCACACTGTTAGAATTGATGCGCCACGACTGTACAGAATAAATCTTACCAAAAAAATCCATCTATAGAACATTGATTTAAGACCACCTAGGGACCGAAACCATACCGGAAAACTGATAACAAATTCCTATAGCGTTTCAACCCAAAAATTTCCTCCATATAAGTTTAGCACGTTGGTGTGTTCGTCATGTTAACTGCGCAACTTAGTTTGAACTTAGCACCTGCTACAAATTAAACTAAGTCTCAGCCAACTGCGATATATCAAGCACCTTTGTACGGTCTGCCGGATTAGTTTAAGTGTAGCATGAATTATTTTACCATTTGCCGTTTCATTTCTATAGGTTAAAGTGGTAATTATTTTTTTTTCACATAGAATAAGTTAACATTTTCAAGTAAGTTTTTTGTTAAAAAAATTGACTTTTTCTTTTCATATGGGTTGTCAGGGCTCAAAGTCTGGTGTCAGAGTTCCAGAACCGCTTAACCGGGACTAATGGCTGTGTCTTTCGAATCTTTCGAAGTACAAAATTTTACTTTTCAGACAATCATGTAATTCAGTCTGTCATATCTTAACCAAACTCGGGATAGTCTTACAAAGTATTTTTTACCACAGTTTCTCCAATGGGTTTTAAAGCCGGAACCTTCGTGATGAAAACCTTTTTTTATAGTCACTGTTTCAGGACAAATTTAGTTATAAGCTAGCTAAATATAATGTGTGATCAGTCCTCCTTCTGCGGCAAGACTTAAATGATAATAATAAGTAATCGGTGTCAAGTCGTGTTCAGGAGTTTATCGTGTAGAATTGGGTTTGTTTTTAAATTTTTTGGGCAGACTAGTCGCAATTTTTACCGGAGTGGAAATATAACGGGCGTGGACTTGTTGGGTTTGAATATTTTTTCACGGAATATTCTTATTCAAAGTGTAGCCGTTAATAATACCGTGCTTTATGATTGAGGGTTTGTATTTTTCAAAAAGACATATTTGTATTTATTTTACAAAAGCGAAAAGAAATACACATTATTGAGAAACGTTAACTTATTCAGAAGTTAACATAAAACCAAATGATTGAGTACATATCAATATACTTAAATTTCGGTAACTCGATAATACGGAGTCCCTTTTGGGGTTCAAATCCCAAAAAGGGCAGATAACCTTCATGGTTTCCACAAAGATCAATCTTCATAAGTCTTTTTCAATCTTATTATGTTTGTTTACAAACAAAATAATGTGAAAGAATAGCCAATTCAAAATCATCAAACTCTGCAAAATTGTTTTGTTGATTTTTTTGCAGCATAATCATCCTAATTCAGGGGAGGCTGCTTGCTCCTCATTGATTGTATGAGATGATACGCGATAACAATTATAAACATTCGCCTATTTATGACCTACTGACTGTAAATATTAAAAGAAAAATTACTCTTTGCCCTGCATCTGGAACATACCACAAAATTTAAAAATAACGCTATATTTTTTTACATTTTATAAAAACAAATTTTATTTTTGTATCGAAAGTAAAAATTATTATTATAAAAATTAAATTTTAGCAGCAAGAATGTTGAAGCCTTTTCGCGAAATCGATATTATGAATACAACATTTCAATAAATAATTTTATCATTACAAAAAACTAATACAGCCTTAAAAACCCTACAAGACTGGCGTTTCTGCAGTCTGTACCAGACCAGTCTGATTTATGCTTAGGGGGGGCGCTACCCAAAACTACTGTCATTAGTCAAAGCATCGGTTTTTTGCGCCCCCCACACTCCTTGGCACCCCCTGCGGTCGCCTAAGTGATTGCTTGTGGACAGGCTTTAGACGTACATGGTTTTGAACTCATGCATTTAGCGGTATGCGTTTTGGAGTGATTTCAGTTTGAAAGTAAGATTAGGGTTTCAAAATACGTAAGTGACTTTATTTCGTTTCCTAATATCTGTTATGATCACGAGTGTGCGACAATGGATGAGCAGCGTCGAATAAGTTGTTTTAGTATATTTACAAAATTATAACTTACCGTTACAATAGGAGGCCAAAATCATGAAAATTTCATGCATAAATTGTACTAAACTTACAACATTTATAAAGAATATGTATACCTATACATTATGTTATGTTCTCTATTTCCTAAATTATTAGAGACAGCGCTAAAACTGTTGGTGAAAAAATAAAATATTAAACATTAAAAAAAATAGTTTTTAAGAAAAAGAAAAACCTCAATTAAATGTGAAGTCGATTTGAATGTTTATTTTCCTATAATAATCCCTTCTGAAACCTATCCAAATTCTGATCCTAATTTAATATTTTATAATACGTTATACGTTTCCTCCTTTTTAACAAAATGACTGTGGCGTGGCGATGTGCAATAAAAAAAAAACAGCAATATTTTGGTAAAATAACAGACCTGTGAATAAATGTAATGAACTGTCATTCTAAAGGAAAATTAGGTTCAGTTGCTGTCAAAATTGTCCGCCAATCAGCGTCCCGCGCGGCAGACAATGAAGCGGTACTAAGTGAACTCGATGAGCAATAATTTGATTCAGGCCTAGAGACGGTTTTCTTTACTAAGGGAAGTCGATTAAAACTCGAGATGAGATTTCAATCTTTGTGAGGTAACTTACTAATGTATAGTAAAAGACTTAAGTCTGTTCTGAATATTTATGAGTATTCTTTTCAACTTACTCGTATAATGATATTTTTCAGTGTTGGCAAATTTACTTTACAAGAGAAGGAAGAAATTTTGCTTCCTTACTAATAATATAAACGCGAAAGTTTGTGTGTATGGATGTTTGAATGAATGAATGAATGAATGAATATACTTTATTGCACACACAGAAATAATAAATAACAGAGTGAAAGTAAGAACAGGTAGCCATGTACAGTTAGGCGGCCTTATTGCTTCATAGCAATTTCTTCCAGGCAACCTTTGGGTACAGGTTTGTTACTCTTCCACGCATAAACTGTTACACGGATTGGGATGTTTAGAATAGAAATAGTTTATATCCTGCATTAACAAATAGGATACATTATAAGGGGAAAAGTCTTATTCCCATGGGAAAAAGTCTTCTATGCACGGGAAAATCTTACACGACGCGAGCGTATCCGCCGGCGGACCGCTAGTAAATAATATAACGTATATAATAGCAACGTTACCCTTAAATAAACATAAAGTAGCAATTTCAGTTGAATAAATCCCACATAAACTCACACAAATCTCATTATAATTTCTCTAACAGTCGAAAACCGTTAGTACCACGTCACGAGACAAAAAGAAACAAAATTAGACGTGAAATGGAATAATCGGATTACGCATTTGCGGGCGACTGTCCCTGAATAAGAAGGGTCTAGATTTTGGCGCCAAAATGTTTTTTGACAAAAGAACTCCCTCCGGATGTATTTTTTGCTCTATTTCTTTCCATTGTGTTCAAATTACGGTATTACGAGACCCTTTTTTCAAAAACGCGTAATTTTGTGATTTTTATAACTTGTTCTTGAGGTGGAATACCTTTTTACAACGAAACATGACCTGTCGGACGACGAAAAAATATGCACGACAGCTCATGTTTCTTGGGGAAAGTTGTTTAGTTTCATAGGTAGGTTGATCCTTTAAAATAGTGTCAGTTCATTTATTTACACCTTGTAGAGATACTTTTTGACATAGATTTTTAGGTAAGAATTCAACTAACAAGAGCTTATTTGTGACGTCATGATGTTTCCTTTGAGAGAACCCCAAAATTTTTACAAAAAAATCTCACACAACAGCAAGAAATAATATAAACAAAAACAAGAAACAAATCTCACACAAACAAAATTAGGATAAACCGAATAACTCTTTGCAAGAACAAAACTGAAAAAACACGATTGAATGATTTCCCAACTGACATGCTTCCACCCTCGTCAACCCTTGTCAATAGTGTCAAAACGTCATTGCGTAATATCTGCATATGTTATTCGGATGAAATATTAAAGACGGCTAAGATTAAATGTGTTAAGATGGAGGTCTTGAGCGTACTCTTGAGTATACCCTCGGCTGAACTCAGCTCGCCATACTAACGATCCTCGTGTTTCTGAAAAGTCAATGTTGAAATAGTATAGGACGTCAAAGTTTGTGTTAAAACTGTGTCTTTCTCTTTAGAGAAAAATTACAAGGCATAGAGAAACGCATTCAAAGAAAAATAAGTTCTGTAACTAGAATAGGGGATCGGACTGTTCACCATATATTATGAATTTACCATATTTTATTAATTATTTTTAAAATATAGATTAGTAGCAGACGATTTGCGAAGAAAAAACAGAATCGGTTGAAAAACGAATTTACAGTGATTTTTTAAAGTTTCAATATGTCTGTCTCTTTCAAAAACGATTTTTTGTATGGAGATTTTATGGCGTTACTAACAAATGACGTCACAAGTGGGCATGTGCCTCTCTGTCTAATCTTAAATTTCAAACCTTTATAACTCGGTCAATTTTAAAGATAGACCAAAAATTATTTTAGTGATCGATAGCAGAAACTACTGGCCATCTTTTTTATTTAATTCTTCTTGTGTAAGGAGGTTTGATCTCACCAACTGTAGCTCATCCCATGGAAGCAGGGAAGGTGCCTGGTGTGGGACGCGACCTGCGTCGACACGCTTTGCTCCATCCCACGTCCAGGCCACTTGCGGACGAGCGG
Source organism: Carpatolechia fugitivella (assembly GCA_951230895.1). Lineage (NCBI taxonomy): Eukaryota > Metazoa > Arthropoda > Insecta > Lepidoptera > Gelechiidae > Carpatolechia > Carpatolechia fugitivella. Next base: position 1,400,229 of record OX579670.1, read on the forward strand.
GTGCAGCTGCTGCGAGCGCCAAAATTTTAAAGACCTGGAAATACGAGGAGCTAACCGGTTCCTACATGTTCTCTCATCTGGGTTTTGAGACCATGGGTCCCTGGGGCCCCGATGCCAAAATAATATTAAGAGATCTTTCAGTGCGCCTCATCGAGACCTCTGGTGACCGCAGAGCTGGCAGCTTCCTCGGGCAAAAAATAAGCCTCGCCATTCAGAGAGGAAACGCGGCCAGCCTGCTGGGCACTATGTCTTGCGGAGACGCACTGGAAGATATCTTCTATTTGTAAATATTTTGTTTATTATTAATTTTTGTTTTGATTGTAATAGATGCAAGTTTTTTGGTATAAAATAAAATACTGTAGTGTCAGAATTATTATTAATTTAAATATTAATTAGCCAAAGGCTTTTGGCATAGCCTACGTAACGACAATTTCCATAGATTTAAAAGCCGGGACCACCGGCACAACGTGCCTTTCGGAACACGGAATCCTCTAACTTTTCAGACAATCCTAAAAAAAACAAGAAACAGTGACAAAAACTTAAAAAATTCTTAAGAATGAATGACTGAATTTTAATAACTTTTGGATGTAAAATCTAAAAGAAACAGAAGAGTCGGAAATGGCGTGTTCACACACACGTCTTTGTAATCAGTCTGTCTATATAAGCAATCCCTTCCACTGATTGATTGACCTCGCAGGACTTCGCAGTAATGCGTATAATTATTCAATGTCATTCCGACACGACAGATAGATGTTCGTAGTGTACATAACTGATACAGTGTGTTGTAAGGCTTTGTTCTATTGTTCTAACGCATCAGGAAGTTTGTTACATTTTGGAAATCTCTTATCTTTACTAAGATTAGATTATATTAAATTAGATTTATTTATTGCAAACAATGTATATGCTTAGGTGTTAAATACATAAAATATAGTATTATACATGACCCTGTTAGGGCATAGCAAAATAGAAGAACAATATTTACCTAAATAAATGATTAGCATCCGTGTAAAATCACAGATTATAGAGCTTTCTTTTTTTCGTATTCTAAGAGTTATAATGAATGAATGAATGAAATTAGGTTGGTAGTTTAGTTGTAAAGGGTAAAATACGCGTAACAAGACCATTTCTGAAAACAACAATAATCATATAATGTAAAAGTCAAAGTACGTTACTACTAAACTACTACTCGTGCTACTTACATCATCATCATCACTTACGTCAGAAGATGCTGTTTTTGTAGAGTTTCTTGATTTTTATTCCACATAATAACGACGCTTTAGTTACCTACTTAGTGTAAGTGCTAATATTATTGTTAAGTTCTTAAGAAAATTTTAAAATCCTTATACTTTTGAAAATGGAACTAAAAATAGGCAATCTGTCAGAAAGTTCTGTCAAGGAAAACAGGATTCACTCACAACAACCACAAAGTACACAGTAGCTTAAACCCTAAACCCAAAGCATCGCCAAACCCTTACTGTTTAACAATACAAAACTTTCGCAGATACTAGCAAAGTAATGCATGGGTAGTCCTGGGAAGTATAAATCATAGAAACATCGGCGAGCCCTTTCATCGACTGTCAAACTATATTCAAAGCCCAAAGATGGATAGTTCTATGCCGATACTGAAGTACGTGCTTTGTTGGACTTGGAATCATATTTCATTTAGGCCGTGGAACCGCCCAAAACGGGGGCGTATGATTGGTTTTTGAATGGAAAGTTTAAGGTTCTGTACCGACTGAATGTTTATGTTGAATACTGTGTACAAACTTACGCATACAGCATTTTAGATTTGAAGATGTACCTGTAAAAGTGCAATAACATATTAGTTGTAAAAAATTAAGAAAAAACTAATCACACCTTGGTCAATTTAACCTGCTACCTATATATAATGATCTTCTGGACATGGATAATATTGAACACATTAAAATTGGAACAAGAAGTCTTAAGTCCTAAACTCCTAAGTTCCTGACTCATCATAATCATCTCAGCTGGAAGACGTCCACTGGTCTTCTTCATCGTGTGGGTGGTGAGGTCGACAACCAACATCACAAACCCTAGTCAGTGTTATAAGACCGCCAAAGGCCACTGACTTGGCTTGTGTAATGACTAGATAATAGCCGGGACCAACGGCAGCACGGAACCATCTTTCTTTTCGGAAAATCAGGTGATTCAGCCTGCAAAGTCCTAACCAAACTGGGGAAAGTCTCACAAAGAGATTATTGCTTGGCAGTGTCCCGAACTGAACCTGGAACTTCCGTAATGAGTGGCGAAATCTCGACCACTTGGCCACGGAGGCTGTTAAACTGGTGAATAAAAGCCTCCTTGATATATTTCCAACGTGAACAAAACTCCTAACTACCTATAATGTCGAATGACGTCGCTAAACAGCCAACTCATCAAAATATCCTAACGTCAATGGCTTATTCTAATTCCTTATTCTTTCCCAAAGAAATCCTAACCCCGTCCTTCAAGGCATGCAATCGAAAATTCTCTCACAATTTTTCACACCAACGACCTTTAAATCTGAGACGTATTTCTTAAAGGTAGGTTTCAAATTTCGACGCAGAGAGGGCGAGCTGATGGCATGTAATTTGCGGTTGAATTATGGATTCTATTGTAAGGCGGGATTTGGTTTGGAGGTGATATCGGGGGTAGCCATTTATCGTGTAGGATTCAGAATGTCAGACGATGTGCTACCGATATGCCCACTCGTAGGGTTGTCAACGTTCTGTGGTTTTAAAATATTTTAAACGGGAATCCTAGAATCCTCGGTGTATCGTTTAAACCACTTTCTTCCTTAACGTAAAATGTTTAATCGAATTTTATTCTACTTACCTTTATTTTACTATTTTTCTATGAAATAGAGCAATGTGAGAGGACTTGCATGCACATGCTTGTAAAGAAATTCAATGATTGAACGAGTATGCTACCTCCGCCTCCTAATACATAATTTAGATTAGACTTGTAAACTTCCTTACAAGGTTTTTTACACAATGAAAACGTTAAACGTGGCATATAACTTCATAATAGATGAACTAATTGAAATAAAAAATATAAAAAGTTTAACTCCTTGTTCGTTTGCTTCTGGAAGTTATGAAAGGGTTAATGTCTACTTATTGCAATTTAAAATAATTATGATTTCACAAAATATTCATTCATCCCGCCTTCCCCCTTCTTCCATCGGACGTCCAGACGCACGGCAGGTTACCATCCTTTCTTGGTGACTATTCCTCGCTTGCGCACCAAACGCTTCTCAACATCTTTTATAATGCGTACCGCAAAGGAGTGGGATCTCCTGCCGGCGTCTGTATTTCCGAACACGTATAATCCGACTCTCTGCTCCTTCTGGGTAAGCTCGCTACATCGTAGATCCCATTCCTGCTCTCGGGCTGGATCGGGGTCAAGAGCAAACCCATACAATATAAAAAAAATAGATTTCCATACAAAAGATAACAACTACAATAATTTTCGTGATAATTTTATACCACTGCACTGACCTAAACTGTGATAGAAATTACTGTGTGCAAATTCAAAGTATTCGGGCTTATTGCCATCCCTAACGCTTAAGGTGATATTTCAGAAGGTGGCCCAATAAAATAATAGCGGTTATCTGGCCTCGGTTTTTGCTCACCAGACCTACCCCGAGGCGGGTACTTGCAAGATCGGTGTGTAGAACGTAAGATATTGGTACAGGTGCTGTGTTGGCAATGCCTTTTGAATAAATGTGGAAGTCAATTGAATATTATTAGTTTCTTCTTATGACATGTATGTCCGTAGCCAAGGTGTTAGTGTATTTACCTCCAATGCACAGGGTCGCGGGTTTGAATCCCGCCCAGAGCAAACATTCGTGTGATGAGCACTTGTGTATGCCTTGTGTCTGGTTGTTGATTATCTTTATAATTTTGTATTTATCTATTTATGTATTGTATATCACCTGTTTGGTACCCATAGTACAAGCTCTGTTTAGTTTGGGATCAGATGGCCGTGTGTGAGATGTCCCAACATATTTATTTATTTATTTATTTATACCGGAAGAAACTGTACTCTAGCTGCATTTCAACGACCCAAAAAATAATAATGTTACTAAATCTACTTATTTTTAAGTGTCAGTTCATATGTTTCGAAATAAGCATTTAATCTTGATATGAGTACTATATTAATTATAGTCTAAAGCAATAAATTGAATGAAATTGTTTAAAATATAAGAACCATAGGTATTGATATTTAAATAAGTGTAATTATTATTTGTTCTAATGAACAAAAAAGGGGTTAGTGCCCCGAAAAAAAAACAACGAACCAAGAGTTGTTTAAAAAAACAAAAAAAATTTAAAACACCAATCGCTCAATCTAAATTTTGATGGTAAAAACACAGCATGTCGAATTAAAATCCACCATAATAAAAAATATATTGCCGTAAAAATGCCAAATCAAATTAGCTACCCACCGGTCAACTGACATCGCTCGCGAATGAACGAGTGACTGAATGAATGAGCGAGTGAGTGATTGAATTAGACCCGCGATCACTCATCACTCTTCTCGTGCGTAACTTTTTTCACATGAAAAATAATACATTTGCTTTATTGCTTGAAAAATTTACGGACATCCGGCTTTCGGCAATTTCCTTTTTTTATTTTGCGTGGAACAATATTAATGTAATATTTATAGGATGAGTTGGTGTTTTATTTTACATTTATTATGTATGTATCAACTTATTTAAAAAATGAATGATCGTATCTAGGGGTATGAATATATACATTCTTGTTATTGAAAATAGTTTAGCCCTATACGAGTTTATAAGAAATTACTACCATAGGTCTCTTCACTATAAAATATACTTCATTTCTTTTGTGGGAGCATAAATTACGGGAGACGTTTTTTAAAGACATTCGGATCGTAAAACGCAATATCGAATTGAATAAATACTAGTACTTTATCCCTTTATCTGGGTTTCCTTATAAAAGGTTGTATGTGTAGGTATATACGAGTATTATTAATTGAAACTGTTGTGCACGTTACTATCCGCTTCTTTTCTAAATTCTCACTTCCAAGGTCTGCTGTAAGACATTTCGTTAGAAATAAGCAGTGCCTATTGTGTCGTTTTTCTATGTGATCATTTTCTGTTAACTTTATTGTGTACAATAAATAATAAAATAAAATAAAGGTTTTCAACATGATATTTAACAATGAGGTGCGATAAAAAGAATCGTTTCTTTTTATTATACTATTTTAAGAAACTAATTTTACTGTTTTATTCTTTAGATAATTTTTAATTTTAATATAATGGTTTTAAATTTTACACCGTGTGACGTCATACGACCGACGACGGACAACCAGTATCTACTCCTAGATTTAACTGATGACAAAAATACGAAATATCACCCTTTCTAATATCAAATCGTCAAACTTAAACAAAGTTTGCTTTGTTCAAAAATAGAAGATGCCATCACAAAAGTCAAATATTTCATAAGGATTTTTGGATCATTTAACGTTTTAATTTTAAAACTATAAAATCTCGTAATGGTTTCCGTATTTGTATATAGTCAAGAAATTTTAGCATACCCCATTGCTACTGCTACGTATCGTAGCAAAGCGTGTCTACGGCGTAGCTAAAACGCTACGCCATCGCGCGTCGTAATCAGAACAGCGCCATTCAGACCATAGAACTAGCTTTTAGCTTAAAAGATTCTAAAAAATATAGAGCATTTAAGATGAGTGATATAATCCATTCATTCGTTGAAATATTACTTACACATAACTTTAACCCAGTCATAATAAGAGTTGCATCAAAAGAGAAGATAGTTGAATGACCCAAAAATTATAGAGTTTAATCATTGGAAATTATAGGGCTGATTCGCGTGATTAAAAAATGATCAGCGTCTAATAAAAACAGCCTTTATTTTTCTTGGGACGCCCCCCTGCCAGGTGGACTGATGAACTGAGAAAGGCGTGCCCTTTGGGAGGCCTACGTCCAGCAGTGGCTGATTGGTTATTTTTCTTAATTTCTGTACCGCACCGTAAAGATTTTAATCCACGTCCAATTATGATGATGATTCTTAGAAAAAATAAACTTACTCTCCTTAAGAGGCCACTTCACTGAAACAACCCCGTTTTCCGCGGACGAAATATAGCCGAATTGTGTTTTAACAAAACGGTTGTAAAACAGAAATAAACATTCAAGGAGCCCATCTTATTTGACAGTAAAAGCCACAGGCAAACAATAACAGAAGGAACAAACACACAGAACAAGAAATTAACAACTAAATTGTCTGAAGCTTACTCGCTCTCTCAAAATTGTTCAACAACACAAATTTACTTAACACAACCGCCGACCACTTTATTACAGTCTCCCACGGATTGTTTTGCCTTGACTGAGCTGTTTGGATTTTGTCGTACGCTAACCTATTTTCGTACGGGGTTGCCATTTTAAAAGGTTAATTGTGCAAAAATTGTGGCCAAATGTGGGGAGTTGGTGCTTAAGTTTAAGGAGGGGGTGAAGTTGTCTACTTAACGTATCCGGGTTATTGTCAGGTTGTGTGCTGTTTAGTAACGATTACTGTGCAATTACCCTAAATTATAGGGATAAACGCCCCATTTTGGGGTATACTAAGTCTTTCATTAAAAGAAATTCATGCGCTCAGTGTCATAGTTTTGAATTGTTGACAATCATATTATCAGTATTTTGTCGTGGGAATTATTTTAATCACAATATGTTGACATTTGCTCTTATTAATGCGTTAATTTCATCAACAACAAGTCCCCACCAAGGGGCTCGAGCCTACCCTGAATTTGGGCGATTAGGCCTTAGTCATCCACACTGGCCCAGTGCGGGTTGGTCGAGTTCACACACAACCGAATTTCTTCGCAGGAGTGTGCAGGTTTCATCACGATGTTTTCCTTCACCGTAAGAGCGTCGAATAAACGTACCTACATATGAATTCGAAATTCGAAAACACATTGGTACGTGGTAGGGATCTAATCTGCGTCTCCCGGACGGGAGGCAGCAGCCCTAGCCACTATACGCGCTGACGCTCTTACGTTTTTCTTACGTTCTTGTATATAGTCATACTATTTTATAAAAATTCGTGTTTACTCCTCAAAATCTAAGTATATTTAGTGAAAATTGTATTATTCTTATTCATATTTTACAAAGCAATTTTGTAGACTTTGTATTTGTGTATTATGCATTTTTCAAGCTCAGATAAATCCCCCTGAGGACACAAAAAATACAGTCTTTTTTCTTAGAAAGTAAAGACAAAATATCCCGGCCCCCAAATTAGGATTTCCTGCTGTACTATGGGAATCAAAACAACGACTATTATGTCACCGTAAGATTGTGAACGCCGATAGTTTATAATCTTACTCGCGGTATTATAAACTTACGAAAAATTGTGAACTGAAACCAACCATTACAATATAACGTATTATTACTCGTTAGTTTATAATCTTACGATGTCAAACCGTCAAATTGTGAACTGATTAAACATTGGCATGCGACGGAACGCACCTTGCACGCTGATTGGTTAAACGTTTGACGTGTCCAGCGAGGCTATTCTTGGCTGTCATTCTGTAGGTAGCTACTGCCAAAACCGACCAATCAGGAACACGGTTCATAATTTTACGGGTGATAAAACCCGACAGATTATGAACTCTGCACCTTTGTTTACAATTTGACGGTTTCACATCGTAAGATTATAAACTAACGAGAAATAAGACGTTAAATTGTAATGGTTCGTTTCAGTTCACAATTTTCCGTAAGTGTATAATATCGCGAGTAAGATTATAAACTAACGGCGTTTACAATCTTACGGTGACATATATATATTTATATCAATAATAGTCCTGGTGATGTCCACAATGCTAGCTTAATTAAGACGGGTCATTTCAAAGCTTTTGTTTAATATTATTTTAGTAACGCGTTCTAAATATTAACAACGCCATCCTGTCGAGTTACATTCCGAAGCTGTCAACTAAAGCAGCCGAGTCAGTACGCCACAAGGGATTGTCTCATGGAATATTTTCCGGTGACCCCATCACGCCATGGGGTAACGAAGAATGACAGTTCAGGGGCCGTAAGGGTGAATTTAATTACATTGGAATTGTAAGCCCATCAAAATAACAGTCACTTTTTTCTTGATTAGGTAAAAAAGCAGAATGTTTTGCCTGTTTCAATCACCCATACTTATTTAAAGTTATTCTATCTACGAGGAGGGATCAAAAAGTAGTGAGAATGAAATGGAATATAATGACTATTGATAACTTAATAATTTATTTTTCTACATAGTCTCCGAGTCTCTCTACACACCGAGTCCAGCGCTTTTCCAAGGCTTCAATCCCTTTAAAAAAAAAGTTTTGTCTTGGTCCCGCAAAAAGCTCTCCACGGCATCCATCACCTCGTTATCGTCTTCGTACCTGTTTCCCCTTAAGTGTTCTTTCAATTTGGGGAACAGATAAAAATCGCTAGGCGCCAGATCTGGTGAATAAGGGGGGTGGTCAACCAATTCGAAGTCAGTAGTGGATGCGCGCAAAGTAAGACTAGTCTAGTCATGCATTATGGAGATCTTTGGAGGAGACCAAAAGGGTTAGTCCAACAATAGTAAGTTTGTGGTTGTGATGATGATGACAATTAACTATGTGCAATTTTTTTACTAAATGCTATGCACGTAATGGGATAAGGGCAAGCGAATGATGATTACCTAATCAAATCAAATCAGTCCACTGCTGGACTATGAGCCTCCTCCACTTAAGTGGCTAGGCAGGCTGGTTGGAGATCGCAGTGTGGTGACGGCAGAGTAGAATACATTTGTCACCAAGCCCTACTCTTCCCGTGGGTGTCGTAAGAGGCGACTTAGGGACTACACATTGAATAGGGAACGGGCTGCAGCGCTCTCTGATACAATAACCTTTTAATCTGCGATTACCTAATATCTCCACGCAATTAATAATTTCTATAGAAATAATCAAAAACTTTGTAACATAATAATGTCTGTCAGTACACTATTTAATGCACCTAACCAAACCAAAGATTTCAGACGCGCGTCGCCTCTCGCTAGCGATCGTCTTTTGTTCCTCTGAGTACCTAACTCCTTCTTAAGTGTTTTTTAAATGTTTTTTTGTATTTTAAATCCTAATTAGTTGAAAAAAACATACTCAATTTTGATAAAATGGTTCAGTGCGTTCGTTCGTATAATATTTGGTACGCATATCCAAGTTTGCAATTTGTGTACTTATATCGCTACGTGGTTTTCAGCGGACGAAATCATGTTGGCGGTTTTAACAATATCATTCAATATTGGACGTTGCTAATTGCTGATACTGCGACAAAGTTGTTGATTCAAATGGGGAATAGAAATGTAAATTAATGCCTCAAAATATATTTTATTTATATTATAATTATTAAAAAAAAATTGTGTCGAAGATATTATGCCATATAACTATATACACACACAGATTATCACAAATATCACATTTACGCAAAAGAGTATTGCCGAGATAGTGTTATGTTATGTTGTTATGTTTAGGCCCAGTTTTACCATTGAAGTCCTAACGAGGCGTTTTTACTTAAAATATCAATAGTATATCGATAGGCTATCGAAATTGGACTGTCGAGCGGCAACACTATTGACAAGCTGCTAAACTAACAAACAGAGTATGGTGAAACTGGGTCTTAGTGTAGTATTGCCAAGCCTAATCAGTCATCAAAACGTTTTCATGACGTTTTCATGAATGATTCTCATTCTTATGACGTAAATATATCTGCATAACGTCTCTATTTGATTATATAACTTTTTATTCTACATCGATTTTAAAAGTTCGAATTTCGTACGTTGGTTTTTTTATCAGCACGTCATTAACAAGGGGTTTGATAATAATAATTGGTATATTAAAGGAAAAAGTGACTGGCTTACAGTTTAACGCAGAGCCTAAACTAATAGGTTCATCATCAGTATCAGTAGGTAGTTCCTAGGACGTGGGTAAGTACTGGTAAAGAACTTTTAGTACTTCCCTTTCCTAAGAGGAAAAAAGGGGATTTAAGTTTAGTACAAAACCACACGGACGAAGTCACGGGCGAGAAGCTAGTTTGTACGTAGAATTACGCAATTCATAAATAAATTAATAATAAAACTTACAACGCCATCTACAGAATGAAAAAGAAATCGATTTTTCGTCACGATACTCTTTAGGTGTCTTTTCAGGTCTTTGTCGGATTTTTAATTTATTTTGCAGTAATACCTTTGATAGTGAAGCATTTGCTTTTTAAAGTGCCTACTTAGACATACGATACGGGAACTAAGTGCTAAAAAAGGGTGCAAAAAGTAAGGTTTCTTCAGTTTTATTAATCTTTTTTACACTGTTTTCGCAAGAGTACGTTCTTTTGATCGATAAATTCGACGCTTTCTATACAATGAAAAACGAGATTTAAAAACTGTGCAAAGCGATCATATTGTTTAAAACTCTATTTTCCAAAAATAGGGCTGTTTCATCATGACAAAATAATGCTCTTTTCCCGAGAACAGTTTGAGTGACGAAGCTTTGAAAACTAACACAGCTATAAAACACCTATAAATAAATAATAATAAATAAATTTAATTAAATAAAACATAATAAAATAATATGTGGAGACATCTCACACACGGCCATCTGATTGCAAACTAAGCAGAGCTTGTACTATGGGTACCAGACGGCTGATAATACATTACATAAATATATAAATACACACTTATATATACATAGATAAACAACATCCAGACACAAGGCAAACACAAGAGCTCATCACACGAATGTTTGCCCTGGGCGGGATTCGAACTCGCGACCCTATGCTTCGAAGGCAGGCGTGCTACCAACTAGGCTACGGAGCCGTCGGCTATCCCAAGAGTCTAGTGTTTTGTCGACTAGGATATTCAATTCACAGATTAGGGTGGTTTGGAGGGCGAAAACATTAGGTCTTTTTCTTCCTCATTTGGGTTGATCGACTACTGGCCTCAAAAATCTTAGTATAATGATACTATGTCGGTGGCCTTTACTCGTGTAACGACTGCTTTTGCAGATAATAGTCAGGGCCTAGAGTTAAAAGTGTTTTCCGAAGCACGGAATCATCTTACTTTTCGGAAAATCAGGTCATTCAGCCTGCAAAGTCCTAACAAAACTGGGGAAAGTCTGTTTTTTTTAACATTGTCTCTGCTGGGATTCGAACACGGTAGGTACCTACGGAGTGAAAGATTTACGCTCTACCACTCGGCCACAGAGCCTGTGAGGTAAGAACCCGAGCTCTTCCATTCAGAAAGCAGTATCCTTAACCACCACGCCACTAGCTTAAAGAGTTTAATAATCCACGTCTCCCAATCCTACGCCAAGTAACACAAAGGATATTTTTAATAAAGTGTCGCGTAGGTATAACGCACGCAATAAAATTACGCATTTGTGGGGGTAGGCCATAAATTACGGAACCTACCCCCTTCACGTCCACCCCCTGTCTCCGGCTTGCCCACCTTAGCGTATTAAACTGTGGGTGATGTGGGATTATAAGAAACCAGATGTTACGTCGTTGCGCCGCTTGCGTCGTTTTTGGAATTCTCGTTGCTATAATTCGCACTGAAAAAATTGTCAATGTATTTTTTATCTTTTAACAATCTTAAAAACTGCAAATTAGTCGTTATAAGAGCCACGATAGAGGTCTTTGGCGACCCAAAAACTCTTATATCGGACTTTGTGAAGTTAGACTTGAAACACAACTTGGATTTTTAAGCAGGCGTGTGCTGACTTAGTCGACCACGCTGGCCCAGTGCGGGTTGGTAGACTTCACACACAACCTATGAATTTCTTCGCAGAATTCATCACGATGTTTTTCTTCACCGTAAGAGCGTCGAATAAACGTACATAAATGAATTCGAAATTCGAAAACACATTAGTACGTGGTGGGGATCGAACCCGCCCTAATTCAGGGTAGGCTCGAGCCCTTCGGTGGGGACTTATATGAGCTGTTGATGTGTGCTGTCACGATTTCTGTCACAAAAAACACAGAATCCTAAACTCGAAATCACACAAGCATAACTTAAATAGAATAGAATATACTTTATTGCGGTAATGCCAAGCGGAGGAAACGGGAAAAATTAACAAAAAAGTGAACAGATAGGTGGCCTTATTTCTAGGTAGCAATTTCCTCCAGGCAACATTATTATGAGTTTTGCACCAAAACGAAGTGAAAGTTGGTCTAATATATTGTCATTTAAACCTACCTTCATTACACTAAACTCCTGAACTAGCTCACGAACTCCATCAAGTAACAACTAGAACTGTTAATCCGATTTTCATTCATTCATTCGCTCACTCAATTTGCCGTTCCGCTCATTCGTTCTCAATACGGCTAAGCTCTAGTTTGGGATCAATTTGAGCCGATTATACGATACCTGCCCTTATAAGACCAATACCGATGCCTTTATAAGATTAGTATCTACACTAACGAATGTGATTTCGTAAATCTAATAGGATTTATTTACTACAGGGTTTAAGAAAATGCTGAAATAATAATTTGAGTGGCAGTAAAAAGTGGAAGAGTGGGCAGAAATCAGGGTCCGCGCCCGCTTTAAAGGATCTCGTTCTACGGTCTACGAGTAATAACACTACTACCAAATGACTTTATGCATCTTAATGATAGCTAAATAACGCAAAACCTCTTAGACGGTACCAAAAAATTTAACTTTCATACAAGATCATTTTTTCTGCGAATTTTATAAAGTTGTCAAACAAAAGTTACCACCCGTTACAAACAAAAGTTACGACCTACCACCCGAGGCTTTGCATTATTTTGCTAACACGTTGTTAATATTTTGTCATCTCATCACACAAATTTGTCATAGACATAGCCATAGACAACAGATTTAATTAAAAAATAATTTGACTTGCTAAAAGCTAAGATTATGTAAAAACAAAATTATTAATTAAAAAAAGTGGTTGCCTATAATGTTGACGTCATAACTTCATAGAAAACGAGCAAGAACGGATTTCAGCGCTGCCACTATGCCCTCCGTGGTGTAGTTGGTAAGACGTTGGCTTAGTATAGGCCGTAGGTCGTGGGTTCAAGTCCCGCCGCACCGGAAGCTTTACGTTTTTGGTTGTTTTCTATGATTCAAAAAATATTCAAATATTCTTCGTTTTGAACTGACAAGTTCGACTTTTATTTATTATTATTAGCCTGAGGTGTCCCACTGTAGGGAAAAGGCCTCCCTCGCCTCTTTCCACTTATCCTGGTCCAAACATTCCCACTCGCCACAGTAGGCAACTTTTTGACCTTGAAAGTTCAAAACAATTATCTCAACCCGTAAAAAACTCATAAAGTCCTATCTCAAAAACAAATGTAGGAAGTTGAAAAAACAAAAGTCTACTTATACGAATACATTAAGCTGATAACGCGAATAAGCTCGGAAACTCCTGTTTCTCCCGGGAATCGACTTGGCGACCTTTCGGTTGGATAGCAAGGACGCTGCCTAGAAGAAAATAAGCTATAGGAGTCAGGTTTATACTCTTTAGTTAGTCTGTGTTGTTGTGAGCAACTTCCAAACATCCAAACATCCAAATATTATAATTTCCCATTTTATAATATTAGTAACAGCCTCCTTGGCCGAGTGGTCGAGATTTCGACGCCCGTTACGGAGGTTCCGGGTTCGATTCCCGGTGGGTACACTGTCAAGCAGAAATCTCTTTGTGAGACTTTCCCCCAGTTTGGTTAGGACATTGCAGGCTGAATCACCTGATTGTCCGAAAAAAAAGATGATTCCGTGCTTCGGAAGGTACGTTAAGCCGTTGTAATACACGAGCCAAGGTCGGTTGTCGACCTTACAACCCACACGACGATGATGATGAGTGTGAAGCGTTGTCGAGTTGATTTTTTGGATTTTTTTAAGTAAGACGGAGTTATGAGGGTTGAAAACTTTAAATAAATCAGCTATTTCGAAGAAATATCTTGTTGACCGAGCGAGCGAAGCGTCAAATTCAAATTCAAATCAATTTATTGCATTCCTGTTGTTTACATAAGGTCTTAATTCTAAGTATTGCAACAGTACATACGGGAACCCTGCTTCAGCGTCTCTGTTTCAGCTTGGCCAAATTTGCTTTTGTATGTCCATCTGTTTGTTTGTTTGTGGTTTGTTTGTTTGTTTCACTCGCGTTTCTCAACCGATTCTCGTGAATTTTTTTGTCGAGTCAGTTTTTGGAAATTTTAAAAAATTACGGTGCTTATGGGGGTTGCCAGCTGTAGCGTTAAAAAAGAAGAGCTAGCTAACCTGTGGTCGACGACCACAGGCGAAACGTGAAATTTAGGTGTACAAAGAAAGAGTTAGTTAAATTTGTCCGAACGGTATAATATAAATTTGAAAAGGCCTAGAAATTGCCAAGCATGAGCCGAGAGTCGAGTCCTGAGGGGACTCCGTCGATATCGTGTCGCTGGAGTAGTGTTGTGTTGAGGTGTATCGATGCAGGAAGGTGTACCAAAACCGCGGAGTACCCCGAGAGAGTATAGCCAAACGGGAACCAAAAAAGGAGGGCCAAAGAAACCTAAAGGGCCTTTTTAGAATTTAGAAAATAGAATTTAAATTTGGCAAAATCCGCATACAAAAATACACTGATATAAAAAAACAGGCTAAAAAAAGAATGGGCAGTATCCCAGGGGGGAAGCCGGAGCGCGGGTCTGCGGCACTCAGCTGGCACGGGCGCGGGCGCGCACAACGCAGGGGTCCAGGCACGTCCAACGCCCGGTGGCCTCAGGGGTCCGGAACCACGGCGAGAGAACGAGAAAGGCTCGGAGGGACCCTCGTGTGGGTGCCGCAGAGACCGGAAATACACTGTAAAGATTTACAAGGAAATAATCGCCATCCGACCAAGTCAGGGAAAGAAAAAAGTACGTCGATAAAAACCAGGAGGAAGACAGCACAAGACTTACCCGGCAGGTCCAAAGTAGGAATCCGCGATATTTATTATCAGCGATATCAGATTTATTAGTACTCCGACTTATTATACACCGCATTAGCAAGAGATACCGTATCCCAAGGCAGACAGATATTTGTTTAGAAAAAATTCAACCACGTTCAAGGGATAAAACGTTTCCATCTCCTGACAGACGACAACTCAGAAAAAACAATCAACAATTTAGAAAAAGGTCAAACCAAGAAAATTTTAAATTTGAAAATGTGACATAAAAACCGGCCAAAAGAAAAAAGAGCCATACCAAAAAGGTTATTAAAAAACCTGCAGTAATGCTGCAGACATCCCTTCACCAGAAAAAAAATCCTCCAACTCGAAAGAGGGAAAAAAAAATCTTCGAGATGGCAACCCTCGAAGGAAGTTGACCACCCTAGAACAATAGACGCATTGTTCCAAGTCAACTATGAAAGGAAAAAAAAAAAAATATCGATAAAAATTTATCGACACTCTACCCCATCACTACAAACCAACGAACACGTCATGTTCCCAGCACGAGCGGCTCATAAACGACACACTGGTCCCAGGATAAGAAACCACCGGTGTCCCAAAAGAAGCCAAGTCAATCCACCAGGAAAAAAGAGGAGGACGGAAATGGCTTGGAGAAAGAAAAAGGAAAGTTGTCAACCACAACAGAAAAAGGTGGAGACAACCGAAGGAAACACCGATGAAGCTGTATCCCTGAACCAGGAGGAAAATGTATGATACGTAAAGGATAGAAAGGGAAATTTGGAAATTAGGATATGTTGGAATATCGGAATGTTGGAATGTCACTAAGTTTTAAAACATAAACGCGCCTACAAACGATATTATTTACACACCTAAATGCTAAAACTAAAAACTATACAAAATATCAACAAGTAGTTTTTGAACTACTGGTAAAAAGTTTACAAGTCGAAACTGTCAGTTACGCCCGTAATCGGCGGCAAGAGAAGAAAAACTTCAAATCGACCGTGCGCGAAAACTGACAGACGACTTGTAAACAAAGAGCTATCAAACGAGGGCCGACGCTCGCCCACGTCATCGTGTTCATCCCGAAACACGTCAGACGCCGACGAACATCGGAAACACTCGGATCGGCTCGGGAAAAGGGCTCGACGGCGCAGTTGGTAGGCAACCAACGCCGTCAAAGACGAGGTCGGGGTTCGAACTCGACCCTGACAAAAAATTAAAAAAGATCCGATGATGGCCATAATAGGCGGACTGCGCAAAGCAGCGGTCACCGTCCTGCCGCGACAAAAAAAGCGCGCTTCGGGACAAAAATTTTGCCCCGGCTCAATCCCAGCGGAATGACGCAACATGGGCCAGGTCTGAGGCCTATGGCAGCTCGATAACCTGACCACATGTTGGTTGCGTCAATTCCGTATAACCTAAATACCTACAAACTAACACTAAGATATAACCTATACCTAACCTATACCTACAAACTAACACTAAGATAGGTCAATCTGGCCAGACATACACACACACACCAAAAACACAAAAAAGGCGTATGAAGTATTAAACTTAGTGACATTCAAAAGAAAAAAGGATGCCAAAACGTGAATCTAAGCCAAATGATGAGAAGAAAAGTTGGTACACGTTTGCCTGAAGGCTTTTAGAATTTAGAAAAATAATGTTCCAGGGGAACATGGAAAAGAGGGTCTATTTCAAAATATCCTTTACATGATATGAACCCTCGTGCGGGGAATCACAATCCGCCAATAAGTATACTTGCGGAGAAACACGGCGTATGACTCTACAGGGGATAAACCGTGGGGCAAACTTACCACCACGGTCCATGTCCTGAGTGCCTCTTTGAAAATTTCTGCGCCAAACACGTTGCCCAGGTTCAAATCTGATAGGATTCCGCGATTGATTATAATAACCTGCGTTACGTTGAAAAGCGAGTGTCAAAGCGTCTGCCACCTTAGCATAAATGTCTTGAAGGGACCTGAGACTCGTCGCACGATTACCTCGACTGTCAGCCAACTCCGGGCTCACAGTTTCGGCTACTCGTGGACGACGCCCGGCGTACACTTCTCTTCCATACATAAGGAAATTTGGGGTGTAAGTGGTAGCCAGATTAACACACGAATTCAAGTATAAGGCAACTTTGGGTAAGTGTTTGGCCCAGCTTCGCTTGTCGTTCCCCACAAGAATACTAAGGGTAGTAATGACGGTCTGGTTATAACGTTCTACCACGTTAGCTTGGGGTGAATAATAGGGTGTGAAACATGGTGAAGGAATATCATACGACCTGAGAAAATCTGCGAACTGTGAACTGCGAAAAACCGTCGCGTTGTCACACAAAACGCCAAGAGGGGAACCATACCTCATAATCACTTCGGACTCTACCGCTGAGCAGATAGATCTGGCGTCAGCGGTTTTCAAGGGAACTAACCAAACAAATTTTGAAAAAACGTCGACCATCGAGAAAATATAACGATAGCCACAATAGGCAACAGGGAGTGGACCAACCAGATCTAGCGAGAGTAAATCCATAGGTGACGTGACAGACCTTGGGTAGAGCTGCTGACCACGTGGACGTGCGTTAGAAATCTTGAAGGCCTTACAAACAAGACATTGCGAAAGGCAAGAAGTAATATCCCGATACATATTGGGCCAATAATAAATCTCTCGAGCCTTAAGGTATGTTTTTAGCACCCCAGGATGGACATTGGGAAAAGAATGGTGGATCTCGTTAATAGCCTCCCGAGTTTTAGAGGCGGGTAAAACTAAGCGCCAGGGATTGTCGGACAAAGGGTTGTCAACAGAAACAGACCGGTACAACGTACCTTCGTGCAAAACGAAGGAGGGAAACAAGTGTGGAGTATTGGTAACTCCCTGGAAAACTTTCTCATACCACGGGTCGCCGGTAGGAATCAGTCCGCGTTCGAAAGAAACCAAAGCTACCTGAGGAGGTCGCGACAAAGCATCTGGCACGACATTCTGGGCCCCCTTACGATGTTCAATTTCAAAATCGTACTGGGAAAGAATAGTCGACCAGCGCGCTAAACGCCCGGTAGGATTATCGAGAGTTAGTAGCCACTTTAAAGCGATGTGGTCGGTTACGATTTTAAATTTGACGCCATCAAGGTAGCCGCGAAAATGCTTAACAGAATCGAGAACAGCAAGAAGTTCGCGTTCAGTGGTACTGTAGTTCCGTTCGGCACGGGAGAAAAGACGGGAAAAATACGCCACTGGATGTTCTTCACCGTCAAACTCCTGAACGAGAACGGAACCAAGACCAACCTGACTTGCGTCGCAATGTAGGCTAAATGGTTTGGAGAAATCGGGACAAGCCATGACAGGAGAATCTATGAGGACCTTCTTTAGTTGTTCAAAAGCGTGGTTTGCATCGTCATTCCAATCAATAGGATCTCTACCTTTCCTCCTTCCGATAAGGGCAGTTAAGGGTGCGATGATTGAGGAAAAATTGTCAACAAATCTTCGGTAGTAGGAGCACATACCAAGAAAAGCTCTCAAAGATTTAGCGGTAGTAGGAGCTGGATAATTACTAATGGCATCTAATTTCTTAGGGTCGGTCTGTAGCCCTTTTTCATTTACGATATAGCCGAGGTACTTTAACTCGGACTTGCAAAACTCGCACTTCTTCAGGTTGACAGATAAGCCTGCCTCCCTGAGGCGATCACGAACCTTGGCGATGAGCTTGATATGGCTATCGAAATCACGTGACACTAAAATAAGGTCATCAACGTACCCGAAAACGAAGTCGTCAGACTCGGCCGTGAATTCAAAGTTGACAATCCTATCCGTAAGCCGCTGCATTTCGGAAGCCGCGTTAGTCAAACCAAAAGGCATACGGACGAATTCGAATAAACCACGTTGAGGAACGATGAATGCAGTCTTCTCACAGGAAGCCTTGTCGGCTAAAGGAATCTGCCAGAAAGCGCTACGGAAATCTAAAGAGGTCATAAACTTCGCGCCGCGTAGATTGTCTAAGATATCCTGAATACGAGGGAGGGGATAGGAATCACGTATAGTCACGCTATTGAGCTTTCGGCTGTCTACACAAAATCTAATACTGCCATCGGGCTTGGTGATCATAACTACTGGTGATGCCCAGCTCGAACGTGACGGACGAATGACACCCATCTCGAGCATCTTATCGATCTACTCGTTTAAAACCTTGAGCTTTACCGGGGAGAGCGGGTAATATCGTTGTCTGATAGGGGGTCCAACAGTCTCAATCTTGTGGGAAAGCCAAGATGTACAGCCAAGACCAAACTTGTCTGAAGAGATCTCCTCAAATTCCGTAATAGCGGATTGGAGACGACGTTCCTGGTCATCTGTGAGAACAGCACGAGGGTGGATATACCTGACCTCGGCTAGATTCCTAGAAGATGGTTTGTGGCCCACACCAGAACCAGGAAGGAAGAGCTTCCCGGACCGCTTACCTTTAAACCTCCGGCTAATAATTGAAGTTAACCCGAAAGCGTTCCAAAACTCGATACCAAGAATAAATTGAGTTGGGAGACCAGTACCAACAAGACATGGATGAGCAACAGATTTCCCATCAAATAAAATCGGGACATCAACTCCGCCTAGTATCCGAATGGGAGAATTGTCTGCAGAAACCACAGGAGGCCGGATCGATCTGCAATAATCAAGGCCCAAACTCTTCAATAACGCTGAGTCGATAAGAGACGTCTGAGCACCGGAATCAAGTAACGCCTTGACAGTTGTTCCAGCAACAAAAATTTCAATGAACAGACGGTTGTCAGTAGATTTATCAAGAACAAGGGGCGACACAGCTGGGGTATCTTTGCCGACCCTACAGTTTAGTTCTTTTTGGGAGCGACCAGGGTTACAGCGTGGACAATCACGCGTCATATGACCCTCAAGTTTACACTTGAAGCAAATTAAGCCGGGGACGTTAGGACAACCTCTATAGTCGTGGCCTGAAAGATTACACTTAAAACAAACCGGCGGGGTGGTAGCGTTAGGAGGAGCTACGTTCACAGGAGCAACACAGATCGGAGCCGCTACAGATTCCTGGTAGGTTTCGAAGTTTTTAGCAACCTCAAGAAGCGAGTCCACGTCCTTGATGATGTTGGTAGCAAGGCATGGGTGGTAACGAACGTGCAAACCGTACTTAACAATCGTAAGAAAATCCTCCTCGTTGATTGGGGAACGGAGTTTTGCGTTCAAATCACGTAACTGGATAACGTAATCAACGACCGATTGATCGCACCTCTGCTTAAGAGCCCTGAGCTGGCGTTCAACCTTGAAATCGTAGTCGGCGACATCAAAGGTCCTCAAAAAGGCTCCTCTCAGATCACGGAAAGTGAGATTCGGTCTACGTATCGCACGAAAATACTTAAGCGCGCTTCCATCAAGTAATTCATGGAACCGAAGTACTACGTACGAAGGACTGACTCCACGAGCGACACCCTCCTCTTGGACGCGGGAGAAAAATTCCCGAACACAGGTATCTCCTGAGAACGTGATGTTCCATTTGGAGAGAGACTCCGTCTTGCCTGGCGGGTAAGACCACGCGCGAGCAGGTGTGCTGGGGTTATGGACGGAAGGGAAAGAATCCGAGGCTTGGTGGGATGCGTGGGGAGAAGACGCGGCTTCAAAGTGTACCGCACCGGGATTTAAAACACGCGGGTAAGGGGTCAGAAAGGGATTGGACGTACGCGATTGCGGCGTCCCTGTAATGGGATCTTCAAATGTAGGATCCATCATTAAATCTAATTTGGAAAAAATAAATTAATATAAAATTAATATTAATATAAAATAAATAAATTAATAATAAAAGGGGGAAAATAAATTAGAGGAAGACCGGAAATCGGTCACCCTTCTCCAACAAAACGAAATGAATTAAATTTAATTTGTTACGGGCGCCATTTGTAGCGTTAAAAAAGAAGAGCTAGCTAACCTGTGGTCGACGACCACAGGCGAAACGTGAAATTTAGGTGTACAAAGAAAGAGTTAGTTAAATTTGTCCGAACGGTATAATATAAATTTGAAAAGGCCTAGAAATTGCCAAGCATGAGCCGAGAGTCGAGTCCTGAGGGGACTCCGTCGATATCGTGTCGCTGGAGTAGTGTTGTGTTGAGGTGTATCGATGCAGGAAGGTGTACCAAAACCGCGGAGTACCCCGAGAGAGTATAGCCAAACGGGAACCAAAAAAGGAGGGCCAAAGAAACCTAAAGGGCCTTTTTAGAATTTAGAAAATAGAATTTAAATTTGGCAAAATCCGCATACAAAAATACACTGATATAAAAAAACAGGCTAAAAAAAGAATGGGCAGTATCCCAGGGGGGAAGCCGGAGCGCGGGTCTGCGGCACTCAGCTGGCACGGGCGCGGGCGCGCACAACGCAGGGGTCCAGGCACGTCCAACGCCCGGTGGCCTCAGGGGTCCGGAACCACGGCGAGAGAACGAGAAAGGCTCGGAGGGACCCTCGTGTGGGTGCCGCAGAGACCGGAAATACACTGTAAAGATTTACAAGGAAATAATCGCCATCCGACCAAGTCAGGGAAAGAAAAAAGTACGTCGATAAAAACCAGGAGGAAGACAGCACAAGACTTACCCGGCAGGTCCAAAGTAGGAATCCGCGATATTTATTATCAGCGATATCAGATTTATTAGTACTCCGACTTATTATACACCGCATTAGCAAGAGATACCGTATCCCAAGGCAGACAGATATTTGTTTAGAAAAAATTCAACCACGTTCAAGGGATAAAACGTTTCCATCTCCTGACAGACGACAACTCAGAAAAAACAATCAACAATTTAGAAAAAGGTCAAACCAAGAAAATTTTAAATTTGAAAATGTGACATAAAAACCGGCCAAAAGAAAAAAGAGCCATACCAAAAAGGTTATTAAAAAACCTGCAGTAATGCTGCACAGCTTACAAGGTCTACCGCCGCCGAGGCTGTTTTCCTCTAAAGGTCACATTTCTAAACCAATAAAATAAAATAAAAATTAAATTAAATAAAGTTTAAAAATAAAAAAAATCAAGGGGTTGGGGATGTTAGTCGAGAAAAAAATTTTTTTGAAAAGATATATACAGACTCGCGAGGTCTACAGCTCACAGAGCTACTAGTTTACTCTCGAGGTCTACATATAGCTCACAGAGCCAGTTGATAGATTAAGTTAACTTGCCACTGTACTTGTGCAAGTATCAATGGGCCTTTAGTCCACACGCGCGCTTTTTTTTTTCTTCTTCCTAACTAATGGCGACACATCTTATGTAGACGTATTTCGCCAGTGTCGAGTGATATTTGTAGGTTAAGATATTTATCCTTGGATGATTGTTCGGTGAATTGGGCTCAGTAATGTGATAGTACAATTACTGAAGCCACCACAAGGCCTCTTGGCATCATTTAAAAATGTCAGCAAAGTGTAAGCGATTCAATTGTTCTATTAAAGTTTATAGTCCCGAAACATTCACTGGATAATACACTATCGAAATTATACACTAAACACTTCAATAAACTAGAATTAAAAATATAAAACGAAGACACGTCCGCCATTGTCAGATGCTCACAAAAGATCCGACGTGCACTTAATTCGACAAATACAAAAATGATCGCTCCATTAATAGAGATTTGAACTTTCTTTCGTTCTCCGGGCATTTTATACAGGGGTTCACAGTTTACGATCGACGCGCCAGAAATTACGACCGAGATTGCTTTCGGGACACCCTGTAGATGTACATTCCGCCAGTGTACATAGAAATACCGACTCTCTATGTAATTAAAGTTTCACTCTGACTTACTCGTATGTATGGAGTTTAAGTTTTTTTTTCCACTGTAATTATTGTTCTGTGTGCAATAAAGAATTTGTACATAGAGCGTCGATGGTCAATTGCCTAGGGCCGCTGCCTCCCGTCCGGGAGACTCGGGTTCGATCCCCATCACGTACCAATGTGTTTTCGAAATTTGAATTCATAATAACGTACAGTGAACAGCACATCAAGCTATACTCTGGGGTATCTTACGCGTTTGTAATAACAACTAGTTTGCAACAAAATTGATGCGCTGTCCGTTTATTACCGTACCGTTACCGTACGTTTGTTCGACGTTCTTACATGCTCTTACGGTGAAGGAATACATCGTGATGAAACTTGCACACTCCTGCGAAGAAATTAAAAGGTTGTGGAAGTCGACCAGCCCGCACTGGGCCAGTGGTCGACTAAGGCCTAATCGCCCTAATTCAGGGTAGGCTCGAGCCCCTAATAAAATATATTTCCAGCAGACCTAACGGAAGAGACTAGACTTATTCATTTCCTTCCGTTTTTTATTTGCTCCTGCAATCAAGTAAACTAACAACTAACGAACTCCTAGAACATTTAACGCTGTGAGTGAGTACAGTACAGTTATCGTCAGGTATAGAGCATTGGTTTCATTGGCTATGGCATTCGTCCTTTGTACAACAGATTGACATTAAATCTTCTCACATATCTATTCGAATTCTGAATATTATATAGGTCATCATCATCATCTCAGCCGGGAGACGTCCACTGCGGAACATAGGCCTCCCCCATCGGTTTCCACCGTGAACGGTCCTGCGCTACTTGCATCCACCGGCGCCCAGCAACCTTCACCAAGTCATCTGACCACCTTGTGGGAGGCCGTCCAACACTACGCCTTCCGGCCCATACGCAAAATAGGCGCATCAGACGTCGGTTTGCGGAAACCAGCCCGTCATACCATACCATACCATACCACGCCTTCCGGCTCGTGACCGCTATTCGAGAAACTTTCTTCCCCATCGGTTATCGGTATATACTCGTAGATAGATAGTTTTAATTAAAAGTTGACTTCGTGCCTTCAAATTCTTAAAAGTGATGTTAATTCCGGCTGCTGTTAAAATTTTCGGTCACGACGAAGTACGTGCCAGGCCACGCAAAGTGTAGGATTCTATGTTTGCTTTACATTACTTAGGTACCGTGTAATAGAGCTAGTTTATTTAGTATGATCTCTAGACTAACAATCTATAGAATGTTCGTTCATGCTTAATGTCCTCGAAAAAAACGTTAGGAAATTTGCACACGTCTACAAAGAAATACAAAGGTCTTTGTGAAGTCGACCAGACCTTACTTGTTTACTGAGGAAAAACTAAACGACGATGCCTGCTATGCACCTACTACGATAGGTGGAACGTCCTAAGGCTGCCGTGCGGATAGCGCTATGTAGGTGCAATAATTTCCTAATGTGAGTGCGCGGCCCCTACGTCGTAGGTGCGCTGTTACCAAATTCCTCGAACGTATGCGGCACACCTACCGAGGCGGGTGGGGGTGCGCGCGCATGGCTGTATTATTGCGTTTTTTTTCAGCAGCCAAAATGTTGTAGCGTCTTGTATCTTGTATACACCGTGAAATTTACATCGTTTTGTTCCCGCCGTGTAGTGATAGTACCCGTCAAACTGAACAACTTTTCATGAAAAAAAGAAATTACTGCGACAAAAAAAATTTTTGGTCTCTCCATACAAAGTGAGACTCCCGAGCGACCCATTTTGTATGGAGAAACTAAAAATTTTTTTGTCACTGGAATTTTTTTTTTCATGAAAAGTTGTTCAGTTTGACAGGTACTATGACTACACGGCGGGAACAAAACGATGTAAATTTCATGCTGTATTGTAGCATCTTGTATGTTGTAGTTTCCTAAAGAATATCTATAATAAGCCAGTCTTCTTCTTAAGTGTATACTTACTTACTTCTTTATCGTGTGGGTTGACAGGTCAACAATACTGTCCTTACATACCCTTGTCTATGAGTGATATAGAGCCGCCAAAAACCACTGACATGGCTCCTGTATTCACTTCTTCAGTAGATAGTAGATAGTAACTCCCCATTAGAATTTTTTCTCCTCATCGGGATTCGAACCCGGAACCTCTGCAATAAGAGTTGAATGCACGAATAGAACCGATGAGCGTTGGAGGCGGTTCTCGAATGTAGCCACGTCTCGGGAAACGTAGTGTGGGACGCCCTCCTGCCAGGTAGACTGATGACCTGAGGAAGGTCGCTGGTGGTGGCTGGATGAGGAAAGCGGGTGATCGTGCGCTTTAGCGTGCCCTTGGGGAGGCCTACGTCCAGCAGTGGACTGCAATAGGCTGATTGATTGATTGAAGATTTGGTCTAAAGGTCTTAGTAACCGGAACATTAAAATTATAAAAAAAACAACGTTTATTTGACACTCTTACTTACGGTGAAGGAAAAAATCGTGATGAAACCTGCACACTCTTGCGAAGAAATACAAAGGTTGTTTGTGTGTTAAATTGAACAACCCACACTGGGCCAGCGTGGTCGACAATGCCCTGATCTCTCTCAGTTAGAACATAAGAGCTGGCAATAACAAAACCAACAATTATGGCGTACCCTTGGGGTGGCAGCAGTCGAGCAGTGGACTGCAATAGGCTGATTGATTGAGTTATTGCTTGCTCGATCGCTTGGCGACGGAATCATAGTGAAAATAACCCAAAATAGTGCCAATTTACTTGATGTCGACTGTACAAACGAGCAAAAGAAGCTTTTTGCTTTAAACCCAGCAAAACAAATTCTAACAACAACCGGTAACTCGCTGGCTCAGCGGGAATGTTGTAATAGTTACCCGCGGGCACCTGAAGTGTGGGACAAGTCATACGATATAGCGATTTAAATGAAATTAAATTAAAATTATTTTATTTCAGACTCACATCCATATCATACTAATATTATAAATGTGAAAATATATTTGGGTGTTTAGATGTTTGTTCCCCTTTCACGCCTAAACTACTGGACGGATTTGGATGAAAGGAATAATTTGTACCCTGGAATAACACATAGGATACTTTTTACCAGGAAAAGTCGTATTCCCACGGGAAAATCTTGCACACTCCTGCGAAGAAATTCAAAGGTTATGTGTGAAGTGGACCAACTCGAACTGGGCCAGCGTGGTCGACTAAGGTCTAATCACCCAAATTCAGGGTAGGCTTGAGACCCTCGGTGGGGACGTATATGAGCTGTTGATGACGTAATAGAACTTGCACTTACTCCTATGCTTAGTAATGCTTTGATCATATTCTATTTTAATTCTAACGCACTCTTGACTCTCTAGGTGTCTCTAGCTAATACCTATCGTCTTTTCTACGTCTTTTCAGCCAGTTTCTTATGAGTTAACCCCTTCCTAAGGTTAGGTTTGCCTTCAGATTGTTAGCGTTCACAATTTCGCTCCGTCAGCGTATTCGAGAGGTGATCGTGGCATGATCGGGGCCTTCCATTACAGCTGGAAATTTTACATGCGTTTACACCTGAGAGCATTTTTATAGGGGGTAAGTTTCGTCTATTCTTGATATGATGGCTTATCTGGACCTGGAATTTTATCTTTAATACTTGCCTCTAATATCGATTATTTTAAGTAGGTTATTTTGTAATCAATAATAAGAGAATCGGTGGTGTAGTGGTTAGGGCCGCTGCTTTCCGTCAGGGAGACGTGGGTTCAATCCCCACCACGCATTAATGTGTTTTCGAATTTCGAATTCATATGTACGTTTATTCGACGCTCTTACGGTGAAGGAAAACATCGTGATGAAACCTGCATAGAAATTCAAAGGTAGTGTGTGACCCGCACTGGGCCAGCGTGGTCGACTAAGGCTTAACCGCCCTAATTCAGGGTAGGCTCAAGCCCCTCAGTTGGGACGTTTATGAGTTGTTGATGATATTTTGTAATAATTTTCAGTTTAGTGTATACTCCAACTAGCCTGTCCATAGTTTCGTTTATACCACCTTCGGATGCACCAGCGCCCGATTGGCCAGGAGTTTAAGTGGTTGCCATGGCCGAAATCTGTCGGCAAGATCATCATCACCATAATCATCATCATCATCAGTTGTAAGTACTATAATATTTTAGTCATGCCTTTAGAAGCGCTAAAGATTCTTATCTTGATATGTGACGAGAACGATTTATTTTCTGAAAAGATAAGACTTCACTTCAAATAAATCAGAGACATCGTAACTTTTCTTATGAAGTGTACTTCATCAGTAAAAATCCTAAGTTTCATATGACCTCGGTCATTTACCTCTTAAACGGTTGCCTACCCTTAAATACGACTAAGTAACGAATTACTCACAATTAATTTCGTCTTAGTAACTTATTCGGCACCCAATACGTCTGAGGAAACAGCCCAGTCGGCGGGTTTTTCCCACAAGATTAATGAATTGTCAAAGTTTGCTAATTTTCGTAAAGCACCCCTAATGAACCATGCCTGGGGGGTGTTGGCCCACTCACCCCCAAACTCCTTCTTTGTGCTACGTATAGATATTTTCTTTCAAATGTATGTCATCAACATCATCATCATTCATCATAGTGAGGGAAAACATCACCCGATCTGCTCTATAGATAAGAATGTTTTCACCCTCCGCGTTTGATGGTTTCTCATTTCATGATAGCGTTGAGTCAGCCCAGCCTGCCGCGTACCATGGTCCCGCTACTTCCGATAGACGACTGCTGAAGAAAGGCTTCTCTCAAGAATCTCTACAATTTCTGGTCCTGCGCAATCCGCAACCAGGCCTCTCACGACTTTTGCCTAATCGGTTCTTCTAGTGACGTCACTTGCTCACGCTTTGTCTTCTGGTAAGTGGTCACTACTCGAGAACTTTCCAGCACCAGCGGTCAGACCTTTGAGCAATGAGCCCCCCTGCGACAGTCTACTCCAGGGTCCAATAAACTTTGTACAATTTTTTTTTTAATCGGTTGGATGGTTTAGGCCTAAAATCATAACTGACATACAAAGTTACCTTCCCATTTATAATATTGATAAGGATAAGGACAATTAAGAAGTAAGGATGTATTCGAAGCTTCTCTCTCCCCTTTCCTCACCCCTCCGACCCCCGGAAGGCCCATTTCACGCCATTCCAGTCTGAGAAGAGTTTTTCCGACTTGTTACCAGTTAGTGTCGTCGACTTGGCTTGATTAATGTAATTTCCTTTTTGCCTCGAGTGGAAACTTAACAGATTTTTACTTAATCGCTTTTTTAAGAAGAAGGGATTGTCTTATTTACAATTTTCCACCGTTTAAGTATTTTTAACCCCCGATGAAAAAGAAAGGTAGTATAAGTTTGATGTGTGTGTCTGTATTATTATTTATGCGAGATTTGTCTATGTAGTTCCCGGACGGATAGTCAGACTTGAAAGCTGGGTTTAAATTATGAGTTCCTAATACGCTGTTTGCCGTGTGGTGACGGCACAGTAGAATACATTTATCACCAACCCCTACTCTTCCCGTGGGTGTCGTAAGAGGCGACTTAGGGACTACACATTGAACAGGGAACGGGCAGCAGCGCTCTCTGATACAGTAACCTTTTAATCTGCGATCTCCAACCCGCCTGCCAAGCGTGGAGATTATGGCACTTGAGTGGAGGAGGTTCATAGTCCAGCAGTGGACTGTAACGGGCCGTTGATGTTGATGAAGACGCTGTTAAGAGCGTCGGTGGTCTATTGGCTAGGGCCGCTGCTTCCCACCCGGGAGACGCGGGTTCGATCCGCACCACGTACCAATGTGTTTTCGAATTTCGAAGTTATATGTACGTCTATTCGACGCTCTGAAAGTGAAGGAAAACATCGTGATGAAACCTGCACACTCAACATCCTGCTCTTTACACACCCGGCCTTGCGGATGCGGACGCCAGCGGCATGCGGCTGGTCGGCCATGTTTCTTTCTTTATATTTAGTTTTCGTCGTCGTCATCAAATATGACTAACACGTATGATTCAATGCCGTGGGAATAATATTATATTGTTTGGGTTTAAATGGACTTCACACGGTTTTTGGGGATTGTTTAGTATTATGTTGCATCAGTGTAATAATACGGTCCAAGTTTAATACAATGCGATACTTTCGCCAAACAGACTTCATTATTATTTGGACGGCCTTTGGAGTATGGTACTGTCTTCTGAAATAAAGTTACAAATTCGAACTCCGCTATACAATAGCAATGTAAATGTGTGCAGTATTAAAAAGTTATACACAACATATTTTAATTAACAGCATCGATTATTTTTAAATAAATTAATAAAATAGATTATTAAAAAATCGATTGATAAATGTACTTTTTCGACTTTTTTAAATTAATAATAACAATTTTGCATAGTTCATAACATAACTAATCATAAACATAGATAGAGACATAGACAACAAAATAATAAGATAATAGATAATTTGTAAAAGGTTTATAATACTTTATTTGATGAGTTTCGGTGATTTTTTGTTTCTCTAGTTTTAACTTGTGTGAAATCTAAGAAAAAATCGATTATTCATTAAATGATTAAAACTTGGAGAAAAACAATCGATTATTAAAAAATCGGTAATTTTTTTGTTAGTCAATGTCACATTCCTAATCGAAATCGAATTAATTATACAGTGTTTTAGATCTTAGACAGTCAACACAGTTAAATTAAAGTTTAGAAAGATTTTATAAAGCAGAAAAAACAAACACAAGAGCAATTTATTTTGAAATTTCATTAAATCGTAAAAACATAAAAATAAAATATTATAATACACTAGTTGTCAGCCCTCAGCTATGCCCGTTTTCTCGTATCTTATGTGTTTATTCAGTTACATACAGCATGAAATTTACATCGTTTTGTTCCCGCCGTGTAGTGATAGTACCCGTCAAACTGAACAACTTTTCACGAAAAAAAAAATTCCTGCGACAAAAAAATTTTTGGTCTCTCCATACAAAATGGGTCGGTCGGCAGTCTCACTTTGTATGAAGAGGCCAAAAATTTTTTTGTCGCAGGAAATTTTTTTTTTCGTGAAAAGTTGTTCAGTTTGACGGGTACTATCACTACACGGCGGGAACAAAACGATGTAAATTTCACGGTGTATATAATCTGTGAGCCAAATTTTATTCGAATCTGTTCACCCGTTTTTGCGTGTTACTCACATACTAAAACACAAATTTTCACATTTATATTAAAAGTATGATTTCTTGCAATTTTTATTGATTTCAAATCAGCGACACGTGTATTGGGTTTTTAATTAAATTATGAATTCTAATAAAACAAAACACGATGAAAATTAAACCAAATTGTTTTTTGTTACCAATCACTTTTTTTTTCAATTTCCGTTCGCAACCAGCCCGCCATATTTCAAAAGTAATGTAGATTACTTTTTAATTGAAAAATACGTTCCGCCATTTTGTTTCCAATAAAATATTATTGAAAAATGCGGGTTTATGTTTGCTATCCATGGCGTGTACTTACTATAACGTGCGTAGTATTGATTACTTTTGGTACGTACCTGAAACAATAACAGCCTAGTTAGTATTTTTATTATTTATTTTACATAATAACAAATTAACACAAAATTTGTCAAAACAACGCCTTAAAATTCTTCTTAGTTGAAATGTCAGCACTATTTTATAACAATTAGGTAATTTTATTTAAATAGATTGAAAAGTAGTTGATAAAAAATTGTTTCATTCACTGAGCTATGCTACTTATCTAGAGATTTGTCAGTAGTAACTTTCTTGAATAAAAAAATATATTGGCTCAAGAAGGTAGCATTTCAATCAATCAATCAGCCTATTGCAGTCTACTGCTGGACGTAGGCCTCCCCAAGGGCACACCAAATCGCACGACCACCTGCCTTTCGTTGTCCAGCCACCACCAGCGTATAACTAACAGCATAAATAATTCCTTGAATATAATTTATTTTATAAAATATGTTTCTTGTGAAAGCTAGACCTTCCTGAAAGCGGTTGACACGCCATGAATACCGGCACTTGACACGCACGAAGGTTGAGGGCTTCCAGTTCAAATACTACCCCCTACGAAGAAAATCTAAGAATTTAATATTTTTTTCTCAAAATAACAACTACAGTGCGTTTTAAGTAGCAAAGTACTAGATAATTATCTCAGCCGAAAGACGTCCACTAAGTTTCCAAAGTGAACGGTCTTGGCTTCTTGCATCCACCGGCACCCAGCAACCTTCAACAAGACATCTGTCCACCTTGTAGGAGACTGTCCAACACTACGCCTACCTACCTACACTACTCCATTGTAGATCTTATCAGGTTAGATAAGACCTGCAATGGAGTCAGAATTCAATAGATTTAGTTTAAGGATTTCGGACTTTCAATATTAATAGTTGGTGGGCTGACCACAGTCTGGCAATTTGCATTGATTATAGTATATGCTATGCGATGTTTAGGTGAAAACCACAAAATCTGGTTTGAACCAGTTTGATCCGTGAACCTTCGTTCCAATTAAGTAAGAGCAGGTTATTAATTCGAGTTCAAAAGGCTGGTTCGTCTACCTCGACATCTGGGAAGAGTTGCACTAAGCTAAATAAAATTGAAAATAATTGAAGACCAAACTTAGTGACGTGGCAAGTATTGAGGATAAAAAATGGGATTAGAAAGCACCCGTCTGTAAAGACTGGTTAATACGTAAAATGTTATAAATAGTCATCTGATAAGCATTAAGCAACGAACATCTTACACACCTACAGTCACTTATATCACTATTATTTTCTAGTATTTCTCTTCATTGGGAAATATTTATTAGCCTGACCTGACTTTACCAAGGAAGTACGTTGCCGAGTCAATGCACTCGACCGAGGTAGAAACAAATCGCCAAGTACTTGGTCAAATATCATCTCAGCCGAATAACTGACTGACTTTAACACTGTATGAACAGAAAAAAACTAATTAGTCGCATCTACTTTAATTGGTAGAACTATTTTTTTTTATTAGAAAACAAGTGCATAATTTTCCTTTGTAATTTCAGAAACTTTTAAATATTAATCCTCTTATTAACTTCACAGAATTCTATTAGGTCGTCTTGCTAACATAAACTACAGGAAATCCACTAATTATACTTTGAAAGTGACACGGTTAGGTGTCAAGCGCAAACCAGAACTTTTCACTAGCAAAGGTTAAACAGCGATTAACTTTCTCTAGCCATCCTTTGTGCAACTTGCCCGAACAGTAGTAATTAACTAGACAATAGGGTTCTCGCGACCTGTACAAGATACTAGCCAGTTAACAAAGAGCTTTAGTAACATACACTGTAGTAGGAACGCAGGGGTCTTTGTTGATTGGATGGAAGCATACTTGATATAGGTAATTATATTCCAGCATGCATTGTTGTTTGTAACTATTATATGTACCTAGTATTTACTAGGAAGAAAATCTTTAGTGAAAGAAACTGTATTATGGTTTTTTAATTACGTAATTATTCGTTTTATTTTTTTGTATTATCATTAACAGCCCCCGTGGCCGAGTGGTCGAGATTTCGACGCCCATTACGGAGGTTCCGGGTTCGATTCCCGGTGGGGCCAATCAAAAATCTATTTGTGAGACTTTCCCCAGTTTGGTTAGGACATTGCAGGCTGCATCACCTGATTTTCAGAAACGAAAGATGATTCTGTGCTTCGGAAGGCACGTTAAGCCGTTGGTCCCGGTTACTATCTGGTCGTTACATGATCCAAGTCAATGGCCTTTGGCGGCTTTATAACACTGACACCAGGGTTTGTGAGGTCGGTTGTCAACTTTACAACCCACACGATGATGATGATGATCATTGGCAAAACAGCTCTGAGATGTTAAGTTTTTTTTTTTGGGTCATTAGGAGTTTTAAAGTACAACCATATAATAGTAGTTACAGAATTTATAATAAAAATGTTCAAATCCCGTTAAAATCGAAAATCTTTTTTTTTAAAAGATTCCTATTTGCGCAGCATTTGAAAAAAAAAATGGTGAATAATATTAAGATAGT
This sequence comes from Carpatolechia fugitivella, assembly GCA_951230895.1. Lineage (NCBI taxonomy): Eukaryota > Metazoa > Arthropoda > Insecta > Lepidoptera > Gelechiidae > Carpatolechia > Carpatolechia fugitivella. The sequence continues at coordinate 1,432,917 of OX579670.1, forward strand.
TACCATGTTAATCTTATAATAGTTTCATCAATCATCAACAGCTCATATACGTCCCTAACAAGGGGCTCGAGCCTACCCTGAATTAGAGCGAATAGTTTATTATACGAGTAGGTATTACTTTCAAAGTGAAATTTTAACAAAAGATGTAATTTTTGTGAGTCCGATAAATCAACAACACATTATTTTGGAAAAATATCTAAAAACATTATGAAAAAGCTTGAGGGTATTTTTCGTGAATTAAAGGGAAGATGAGGTGAGGGATGGATACCTCGTTAATCAAACTAAGCCCTTATATCAGCGGGTTACTGTAGGAACTCGAGAAGAACCCGCAATGATGTAAAGCTATATTCTCGTCTATGTAATTATAAGGGTGTAAAGTAGTGATAAGTAATATATTTGCAATAGATTAATGAAATTTTTAGCCAAAATTAAACGTTAAACACTAAACGCCTTAACAATTAAATATTGTTCTTTTGCATCATAAAATGCTTGGAAGAGATCGCTATTCCAGATAACCTTTATTGCTTCAATTGTCTTGTTCCGTATGTATTTGGTGACAATAAAGTTTGAATTATTTGTACGTAACTTTCCGAATAACATGTTACCTATGTTATTAGTTTATCTTTTACAACTGCAGTGGACATCTTTTGAAGCACTAGGTGGTTGCTTATTATCACATCACACTAATATTTTAAATGTGAAAATATATTTGAATGTTTAGATGTTTGTTTCGCTTTCACGCCTGAACTACTCGACGAATTTGGATGAAATTTGGAATGGAGATAGTTTGTATCCTGGATTAATACATAGAATACTGTTTACCGCGAAAATTCGTATTCTTACGGGAAAATCTTACATAACGCGAGCACGGGTGGACCACTAGTTATAGATAAACTGGTGTTTCTTTACCTCTGCTGTTCATAAACTTGACCGTTTGTTCAAAACATGTCAAAGCCATGCTTGGTCCATGTATTTTCATAGTAAACTGTTGATGTTATTATGTTGAATAGTGTCTTCCTCAGTCATTCCCGGTCTCTCAACATCATCCTAAAATAGCAAGCATATGATATTCATAGCTTTCTTTTGAATGTACAATATGAATTCAACATCAACGGCCCGTTGTAACGGACTGTAGTCCACTGCTGGACTATGAGCCTCCTATAATATGAATTACTGAATTGATATTATTATTATTATTGGCTTTATCCACAGACTATCTCAAAATATTTTTCCATGATTCATTTCGTCACGTTGCCAACCTGCAATCGCCTCTCCCCTCGCGGTGCTACCGCCGAAACTCGATTCCTAATTATTTGTTTTTCTACTCTCATCATCATCATCAACAGCTCATATACGTCCCCACCGAGGAGCTCGAGCCTACCCTGATTTAGAGTGATTAGGCCTTAGTCGACTACGCTGGCCCAGAGCGGGTTGGTCGACTTCACACACAACCTTTGAACTTCTTCGCAGGATTCTGCTGGTTTCATCACGATGTTTTCCTTCACCGTAAGAGCGTTGATTAAACTCGAAATTCGAAAAGACATTGGAACGTGGTGGGGATCGAATACACTGTAAAAAAATGCTTTATCCATCTCTCCTTTCCACAGACTATCTCGAAATGTGTTTCCATGATTCATTTCGTCACGTTGCCAACCTATTTCCTCTCCCCTCGCGGTGCTACCACCGAAACTCGACTTCTAATGATTCGTTTTTCTTTTTTCTTTTTCCTAATGATTTGTTTTCTTCTATTGCCTATTTATTAAAAGGCCTTTTTAGTAATGGCTGAATTATTTTCGTTCGTCTTTTTCTTCGTAAGTATTAGCTTTTGAACATCTGAATGAGACGTTTTCTTTATTTACCTGTGCTTTCTTATATTTTGTATTTATTTTTGTTTTTGTGTCGTTTGAGTTAGGAAACCATTAGTGAGTTTACTTACTCTTATTAAATTTTGCTTTATTAAGAAATCATAAAAAATATTCTAAGAATACGGTCTTAACATTTTGTTTAAAAGTAAGTTTCTACATTTTTTTTATAAACGGAATAACTAACGTATTATTGCCAAATTATAAGATGACTAGCTGTCCGACCGCGGCTTCGCTTGCGGTATGTAAAATTTTCCCGTGGGAATAACACTTTTTTCCTTAAAAAGCATAAAAGTATGTTAATCCAGGGTTCAAACTATCACCATTCCAAATTCCATCTAAATCAGTAGAAGCGGAACAAACATCCAAACATCTAAACATCGAAATATATTTTCACATTAATAAGTAATGTAAGTGTGATATCAATCAATTAAATCAATCAACGGCCCGTTACAGTCCACTGCTGGACTATGAGCCTCCTCCACTTAAGTGGAGGGTTTTGCCATAATCTCTACGCTTGGCAGGCGGGTTGGAGATCGCAGATTAAAAGGTTACTGTATCAGAGAGCGCTGCTGCCCGTTCCCTGTTCAATGTGTAGTCCCTAAGTCGCCTCTTACGACACCCACGGGAAGAGTAGGGGTTGGTGACAAATGTATTCTACTCTGCCGTCACCACACGGCACTAGTGTAATATGATGTTATGTAATTAATATAAACGCCAAAATGTAATTCCATGACTGTCCTTTATTCATGGATCAAAGACAGAGCAATAGACCTTACTATAACACACATAATCTACCGGGTTATTACCACGATTTACCCGGGTTATTAACCCAGTAGATATTATTGTGTTATTAATATTAACAACCTCGAAAACCTTAAAGTGTTTATAACGGACCTTACTGAACTTACTGAATAAGATAAAAATAGTATAATAAAATATAAAATATGTGGGGACATCACACACATGGATTGGGCTTCTATTTCGCGTTCTGTGCATGATCCACATGTGGACTGTAACGGGCCGTTGATGATGTTGATGAACATATTAGTTCCGGACGGACATTTTGAAGAGTGTTGCCAGGAAGACATGTCATGTGAAAGAAAGATTGCATAAAAAAATCATAAATTGATTAAATAAAAAAATAAAAATAATGCGTTTGTTATCTCGATTGTAAAAATATCATAAATCATTTATTCATTGATTTTAAGAAAGAAGCAGCGATCTTCGTTATTATTTCCCACTTTTTTATGGCCTGGGGGCTGAATGTGAAATTCGCTCAGCTGACCGACATTTTGAAAATCAAACAAAACCTTTGGAAGATATTCCGCATTACTCCAATGATTGAACTCCCTTATCAAATCAACTAGCTTTGGTCCAACTCTTGCGACCCTATTCTACAGTAATAAAGTCTGATTTTCTTTAACAAACCACCCTAAATTATTCAGACGCGAAAAAGGACGTCGATTTTCCTTTTGCACTTTCCTACTTCTTTATGAATGAAGAAATAGAGGTCAAAATCGTTTGAGTCTACACCGTTTTGTTCTGGTTTTGTGGGGCAACGTTATGGGTTTTACTTGCGGTTGTTTTAGACTGTAAAACATACATTTTAAGGTTGATTTTAGTATGTGAGTGTGTAAAAGTGGGATTGTGGAGAAAAATAGCTTTGTTTCTCTTAAAATTAGGTCACGTCTTGGGTCTCAGCCTCTAAACTAATGTATTTACTATTTCCACATTGATTTGTTTGGGTGGATATTCTTCTAGGTTGACTCGGAAATGTTTACTTATCTTTGCAAACATGATTGTGATGCGGAAAATGGTTTTAGGCAAAATCTGACAGCTATCATAGCAAGCGGAAATTTTGTTCTTTGTGGATTTAAAAAAAAATCTTAAAATTTCTTATATTTTTTTAAACAGACATGCTTTGAAGTATTTTTTTTTTGCTAAAAGATGTCTATTGCTGGAAAAAAGCTTCCAAGGATCTCCACGTCGACATCGATCTACTTAACCCAGCCAAGTCCAGCAGTTTTCTGCGACCTTCAAGAGATCGTCGGTCCACCTTGTGGGCCTTCTCAGTCCCACGCTGCGTTTTCTCGTACGCGCCACTCGAAAACCTTTTTACCCCAGAGATATACGACAGAGAAACATTACAGTGAAAAATTTAAAGAATAATGTATTTCACTCACTTAAAAAATATATTATTTAGTTATTATCTTCATTCGCAAAAACAATTGCAAGTCAACACAAAAAAATACTTCAAGAGCTCCCAACGAACAATTTTAAAAATAACCGTCGAACGGTAAAACAAATATGGCTAGACGAACGCGAATTGCCGTCGAGAGCAATAACTTACTTATAGTTTTCATCGAAGATTCATCCATTTGTGAGAATACATACTCGTAAGGATATCTAATAGTAAAGGATTCCTTCCAGAACGTCCGTGGGGGAGGCACGTAGCAACTATTATGTCTAAATTTTATCCGATATTTGAAAAATGTTCCACGCGTGAGCTTCGCTATTGCTTTTTATTACTTTTCGTGTGTGTTTTATGTGTTGGTAGTATATAGGCCACATAATCAGAGATTGTACTGAGGTACAGGGTGGCGTTTTTTATGGTACAACGTGTTAGCTAATAACGCAAAACCTCCCTGGCGGTTGGTTATCCTATGTAACTGAACAAACTTTATTATAGCTAGAACATCTACAAAATGTAAAAAAAAAATTTTTTTGTACATAAATATCTGCTGGCCATGTCATTATTTGAATCACGTTACATATTTAATATTACAAAACATTAAGTCATCAACAGCTCATATAATGTCCCCACTTGTGTATATAAAACGAAATATAAGTAATTTTCAGAAGCACAGTGATATACACAATTTTAATACTAGAAATAAAGACAAGTTGGTTGCTTATGTCAGCCGACTACATAAAATTAGTAATTCTTTTAAAGGCAATTGTATACGCTATTACAATAAGGTCCCTACTGATATTAAAAACTTGCCTTTAGACAAGTTAAAAATAATTATAAAACAGAAATTGTATAAAAAAGGTTACTATAGGATATCTGATTACTTATAGGACAGATGTCCATGGGAATAGATTGCTTGAGTGGCAGGCCTTTTCAATATTTAATTAGCATTAATTTTGTAATATTTTATTTTTTTATTTAAAAAAGGAAACGCAAAAGATGCGACGACTGTGGAGTTTCTTCGGTGAGCTCTTCTCCACAGATTCCGCCATTGTGTTAGTGAACTCACCCAAAAAAATGTAATGACGGATCTAAGTGATGTAATAACATCCTATGGAAATAAATGATTTTGACTTTGACTTTGACCCACCGATAGGCACGAGCCTACCCTGAATTGGGGCGATTAGGCCTTAGTCGACCACGCCGGCCCAGTGCGGGTTGGTCGACTTCACACACAACCTTTGAATTTCTTCGCAGGAGTGTGCAGGTTTCATCACGATGTTTTCCTTCACCGTAAGAGCGTCGAATAAACGTACATATGAATTCGAAATTCGGAAACATATTTGGTACGTGGTAGGGATCGAACCCGCGTCTCCCGGACGGGAGGCAGCGGCCTTACCTAGCCACTAGACCACCGACACTCTGTATAGGTAGAATTACCATCAAACGCACCCATAAAATGTTTAATTTGCTCTCTTGAAAAATTGAGAAAAATCTGTTCCACCTTTTCGTGATTAGTCTGACATTAAGGATGTACCTATTAGAACATAAAATATCTCGTAACTTAGACCATCCTGTCCGCTAGCTCTCAATGTAAGCGCACCCTGTATAAGCATCACGCTGTATAAGTGGAGCAGCCTGTGTAAACGCCGCGCATCCTTAGTTTAGAAAGGGGTGGGTGGGAGTCACTATTATTTCTAATAAGATTCTGATGAAAATGTAGGGGATAATTACTTGTGTACCTATAGTATGATGTTAGAATTAATTTTGCATACTTACTATAATTTACAAAGTATACTGATTTAATAGTTTTTTTTTAGCATTGGCGGTAGTGTAGTTGGTACGTGGTAGTTGCTAGAGTCGCTAATCCGAAGAGAAGCAGATTCGAACTTAGCCACTTACTGACGACTTTTGAATAACGACTTACTGTAGATAAATAGCAAGGACCAACGGCTAAACGCGCCTTCCGAAGCAAGTCGAATCATTTTCGTGAAGTAATACAGCCTGCATTCTACTATGCCGTGTGGTGACGGCAGAGTAGAATACATTTGTCACCAACCCCTACTCTTCCCGTAGGTGTCGTAAGAGGCGACTTAGGGACTACACATTGAACAGGGAACGGGCAGCCAGCGCTCTCTAATACAGTAACCTTTTAATCTGCGATCTCCAACCCGCCTGCCAGGCGTGGAGATTATGGCAAAACCCTCCACTTAAGTGGAGGAGGCTCATAGTCCAGCAGTGGACTGTAACGGGCCGTTGATTTGATTTGATTTGATTTGAATACAGCCTGCAATGTCTTTACCAAACTGGGCACAGTCACAAAAAACATTTTTTTTTTACCAGAGTATCTATGAAAGATTTTATAGAGTTTTAGAAATATGCTTGTACTAGCAGTCCGTCCGCGGCTACTCTCACGTTATATAAGATTTTCTCGTGGGAATAAGACTCTTTCCTGTAAAAAGTATCCTATGTGTTAATCAAGATTACAAACTATCTCCATTCCAAATTTCATCCAATTTCATATAGGACTTTAAGCGTGAAGGCGGAACAAACATCTTAACATCCAAATATATTTTCATATTGAGAATATAGTGTGATTTACGAGTATAATGTTTTTTTTTTTTATTGGGGTTATCAAACGGTTGTACAATAAGGTATTACTTATTCTAACTTACAGGCTAAATAGAGTTTATTGTGCAACCTGCACCGACAACCACGGATTACTAGATGTACGGTAGTTCATACAGTTTCTTACGCTATTTTACGCTATTTTCCCTGACACCTTGCTAAATATACAATACAAAACAAAACAATATCTATAATAATAATTTATGTGGCGATCTGATCCCAAACTAAGCAGAGCCCGCACCATGGGTATCAGACAGCTGATGTACATTACCCAAATAGATAAATACATAATATATATATAATAAATTAGTGCGATTAATAAAAGTAATCTTTCTTTCTTCGATATGACATAGTTCACAAAGATTATAACAGTAATGCCGCCAGTACTTGCAAGGAATACAGACTTGGGATTCGAACCCGAAACCTCTCTTATGAGAACCCATACTAGGAGGTTCTAAGCATCATACTAGCTGAAAATACCAGTTAATTTCAGCACTACCTTCAGTACTAGAAGTTGTGTGTTTGTTGTTGGTTGCGCGACTACTGTGTGAGGATTTTAGCTTGAATAATATAAAACTTTGCCCGGAGGTGTAGTAGGGAGATTGGTTTTAGTATAGCAGGGTCATATAGCTCAGTAAATAGCATCGCCGTGTGGTGACGGCAGAGTAGAATACATTTGTCACCAACCCCTACTCTTCCCGTGGGTGTCGTAAGAGGCGACTTAGGGACTACACATTGAACAGGGAACGTGCAGCAGTGCTCTCTGATACAGTAACCTTTTAATCTGCGATCTCCAACCCGCCTGCCAAGCGTGGCACCACCACCACCTCCACCACTTAAGTGGAGGAGGCTCATAGTCCAGCAGTGGACTGTAACGGGCCGTTGATGTTGATGATGAAATAGCATCACGGTCGTGTAGTGGCTATGCCAGCTGCCTTCTATTTGGGAGCCGCGGATTCAATTCCTACCATGTATCAATGTGAATGAGTGTGTGTGAGTATTTTGTGATTTTGAGTTCATCACTTACTTTTGAACGTGTGAAAGTTACTTTTTAAAAATGTAATAAATATTCACCCTGCTCGCTTTATGTACGTTTGTTTATTCGACGCGACGAGACGCTCATACGGTGAAGGAAAACATCGTGATGAAACACACTCCTGCGAAGAAATTCAAAAGTTGTGTGTGAAGTCGACCAACCCGCACTGGGCGAGCGTGGTCGACTATGGCCTATTCGCCCTAATTCAGGGTAGGCTCGAGCCCCTCGGTGGGGATGTATATGAGCTGTTGATGATGTACGCTTATTCGAAGCCCTGGACAAGTGCGTGTTAGGTGTACACGATTTCTCACGGTTTCTTGAATGAGAGACAGCTGCCCTATTCTCTACATACTCCACTGACGACGCTCTTAAAAGATAACCAGTAAAAAAAAAAAACAAACTAAATTTTAATGTGTCTAAGGGATTTAACGAAACACCTCGTAAAATTGTATTCTGTGTGTCAGAAATCAGATAAAGAAAACTTTTTATTAAATAAGTGGTTTCTACTAGCAACATGCAATAGTCTTTTACTTGTTACTTAACTTTTCTTCATTAAAATGGGGGATTTTCCGACTGTAATAAAAAAAATAGTTCATAAAACTTCGGTAGATGGCGTTGACGATTCGTAGATCCGAAGAAATCCGGCGAGTCACCCGGGACCAACAAAGGGATTAAAAGAAGAATCCACGAAGTACACCTGGCGCCATCTATCGTCTTAATTAGAACTATTATTTTATTTTTTAAAGAGCTGTCAGAAAATTCCTCAATGGCGATATTTTAGCAATGCTCCCTTGGCATCAAATAAATTCAGTAATAAAAAGTTACTATTCTTAAAAAAAAAAAAAAACAATTCTCACATGCATTCTAGCTTGTTCCGTATCACTTCAGTTCACTACTTGTGGGAAAAACCTAGCCTTTAGTGCTAAAGAACCTAGGTCATGCCACTTTGAACCCTATTTCCTAGTTTTGAAATTCATATTCGTTTATCTCGTGTTGATTGTGTTCGAGGAAGGAATATAAACCTTGTTTTCTGGGTAACAAAGTAAAGAATTAAGGATTGATTTATATTGTATGTAATTGAAGGTAGGGTTGGAAAAAACTTGTCATGATTATATGACTGTGAATTTAAATTGTAATTAGTTTACACTGAAACTCAGAAAGTAAGTAAGTAGTTTATGTAATTTTAATTAATAGTATTAGCTTATCCTTTTCTGTTTTTCTTGTGTGCACCGTCCCACAGTTCCAATGCAACTTTCTTGTATACCCTACGGTTGCCTGGAAGAAATTGCTACATTAACAATAAGGCCGCCCATCTGTACACCCCTTCATCTATCTTTTGTTCTTTCAAGCTTTCCTTGAGTGCAATAAAGAATATTCTATTCTAATAAAAACTGTTTATTACTAGAACGATTGAGAGGCTTATGTTCTTTTGCCTGAAAAGGTTGAAGTGAAAGCCACGATATTGTAATAGGAGTTTACAGTTCCTGGACGTAGATTAATCTTTATTCTTATTATCTATATTAATTAAAATAACAACAAAACAACTTTTATAATCACAGATAAAAGATATTCTAGCGCGTCTCCCCGCGGCATATATTGTAAATTGAGAATTAGAGTTTACAGTTTGAATTCTACCACATCGACTACCTCTTCGACTTTGTTATCAAAGTCTTTTCAAAATACGTTTATGAGACTCTCTTACGGTGAAAGAAGACATTTTATGAAAGCGTGCCCAGGAATGCTCACGCCATCAAAGATATTTCGTAGTTGATCAATCCACACCGGGTAGGTAAGCGTCATCGAATGTTTACCATAATTCTGGGTATGCCTTAGTGTGTCGTGGTATCAACATCAACATCAATGACCCGTTACAGTCCACTGCTGGACTTGAGCCTCCTCCATTTAAGTGAAGGGTTTTGCCATAATCTCGACGCGTGGCAGGCGGGTTGAAGATCGCAGATTAAAAGGTTACTGTATCAGAGAGCGCTGCTGCTCGTTCCCTGTTCATTGTGTAGTCTCTAAGTCGCCTCTTACGACACCCACGGGAAGAGTAGGGGTTGGTGACAAATGTATTCTACTCTGCCGTCACCACACGGTCTAAGTGTCGAGGTATGCTGAAAAAGAACTAACATTTGTTAGTTCTTTTGCAATCAGTTCATTTGTAGACTTTTCTCGCTCTACCAGCCCTAAGACGGTACCGTGAGAAAATCCTCTACCATTGTTACTCTATGACCTTCGCAGCAGGTCAACGACCCAGCCAACTGTGACGGTACACGTGAGACAAGTTCTTAACACTCAGGTCTACCGAAGTGTGACCCAGCTTCAATAAAAATGATTGTGTGGGAAAAATAGTTCAATGTCAAGGAATGTTGCAAGATTCTGAGCTAGTGAAGAAAATTTAAATAATTTAATTATTCTAGAAAGTAACCTTACCCAAAATTTTGTCGATACTCAGCAGAAACAATCTGAGATTACTTAGAATGATTTCTCTTGTCTGCAATTGTTTAACCAAACTAGGACTTACGTAATGAGATTTTTGTATGTCAAGCTGCCTTTTTTTTGGTTTTTATAACACCTTATTTTTTATGTTCATTTAATATAATTGTCGCAAAATTATTTAATCGCTGCCAGGTTATTTAATTAGTTACAAACACTTAGTCGCCATTAAATTTATTAGTCACCCGGAAAATAATAAGCACAAATTGAAAGATTAGTACATTTTAATTGTATGCATGTTCTGCTCAGTAAGACCCATGTTACGGAACAAAGTATTTAGCGTTTGATTCTTTCTTTGTTTTCAAATAGCGTATTTTATAAACCATCCATTCTTCAAGTATCATTAAAGCTTGAACTGCAATAATTTTGAAATTTTGATCCCTTTTTTCAATTTAATTCAAATATTTTAAATAAATTCAAAATGACCTGCATGTTTACAAGAGCAGTAACTAGCATCATCACATGTGACATACAGAAAATGACGTCACACCTTGTAATATTCCTCTTTTTTCCATTGAATCTAAGTTCCTGTTTCCTCAAAAAAGCTTAAATAAAAATTGTTCTTGTCTCCGTCGTCAACTTCCCTGACGAGAACAAAACACAAAACTTAATCGCATTTCAAAAACAAACAGCGCCATCTTTTGTCCTCCTGAATTAGCAACACTTAACTTCGGAGAGGAAAACAGAATATCTCTCGTGTTTCAGCTCAATCCTGTCGTAAGGGAATTGATGTCTCGAATACGATGAAGCCATTTCCTTAGACTGTGGAGCTTTTGAATGACGCTCATTTGGCTGTAGCATCAGCTATGTTTGGTGTAAGCGAGAAGGGTTTGATGTAAATTGGGCTTCCGTAGATTGAGTCTGATGGTCTACAAATGATAGCTTACGACACATCAAAGGTCACCGACGACAGGCAGACGACAGACGTCAGACAAACGGCGCGCAACAAGATTTTTTTTAAGAAAATGTTTCCGATGGTTACGTTACGAACTTACGACAGACCGAATGTAGCTTATGACATTTAATGGTGGCGTGGAAGGTCTTGTTAGGCTTTCATAGCTGTCATTTAAATAATTTCGAAAGATACTGCAATAAAAACAAGCTTAGCTTAAATGTTTCCAAATGTTTTGTAATGAGTTTTACTCGTAAAACTGAACCAATTAATTGTACGTACTTTCTTAGCAACGACCCTCTTACCAAAGTAGAAACTATAAAAGACCTTGGAGTTATTCATGATGCAAAGGCAGCCTACGATCTCCACGTTGACTACATAGTCAAGAAGGCTTCCAGATCTCTTGGTTTTATTAAAAGATGTACAGCAAAATTTAAAACCTTAAAACCTATTAAAGTTCTGTATTGTTCTTTTGTGCGCAGCATCCTTGAATATGAATGAATGAATGAATATACTTATATGCGTCAGTCGTATGGAATCCGCAGTACAACATTCATATGAACCGTATCGAATCCATACAAAAACGTTTTCTCAAATACTTGCAATACAAATGTAAACGGATTGAACATGGCTACGAGACTCGATGCAAAACTTATCATTTCTTACCCCTAGTTAAAAGAAGGGAAGTAGCAGATCTAATATATTTACGTAATATAGTAAATGGTGATGTAGATTGTCCTGATTTGCTCAAAAAGATTAATATTAATGTACCTAGTAGACTAACGCTTAGGCACAGCAAGCCCCTGGTACCCCCTCGCGCAAAAACTAACTATCGTCGAAGTTCTTTTATCGCACGAGTAAGCACCTCGTTCAACAATTTAGTCAGAGAGCAACCGCAATTAGAATTGTTTCGTACAAAACCCCTAGAAATAAGGCGTATTTACACTAGAGACTTCTTCGAGCCCTCCCATTTGCGAGCGTAAATTTCAATGTACATTCCAATATATATTAATTATTTGTTGCCCTGTTTAGTTTGCATTTGTTTGTCCACTGCTACTACTCCAGACTCCAGCTTATCTGAATTTATCTGCGAATACCTATTATTGGCTACGTTGTAACTTATTTGTATATATTTCCTATTTTTGTTTTAGAATATGCTGTTGGTATTCCAAATATAATAAAATAAAATAAATAAATAAAACAGGTAACCTTCGTAAGCCGTTAGCTATCAGACGCGAGGAATGGAAGTCTAATTTTGCCGCTAAAGGTTTCTGACAAGGTTCGTGTAACGACTATTATCATAAGAGGACTGAATATAAATTATATTATTGAATTTTAACAAAAACCTAAAGTTTCTGCTGAAAAATCACACATCCCCGCAGAAAACCTTTCACTTGTCCCACCCAAAGCGCCGAAAACGCGTAATGTTCCTGATTCGGTAAAAACTCATTGATTTTGTATTGAGATTCATTTGGGGCGCAAATGGCTCTGAGTATGGAGTGAGCTCTTTTAGAATAATTTATCAAGTGCCGGATAAGAGGCGCGACTGTATAGGGGTGACAAAAGGCGGAAATTACATTTAATTTAAAAAAAAAATTATAAGTAGGCGGCACACCCCGCCCGATCGCTCTAACTCAGGGTAAGCTCAAGCCCCTCGGTGGAGACGTAATATGTGTAAACATCACTGCTATTTGTATCAATAGTACCTGTCATTATGTAACTAGTATTAAGGTAGTATCAAGAAGTATACGTTCTTATAATGGCAACATCAAATAATATTTACAACTGGCAAGAAAAGCTTGTGTCAGTTGCTGTTATTGTGTCGGTTGGCGAATGAAAATGTAATGAAGAAAGAATTGAGGAGTAAATCGTATAAAATCGTTTGGATCGTCGTTTGTTTTCTGTGATTTCGATTAGATTCATTATATGTGAGCTGTTGATGGAAAACATTACTCAGATAATTAGCTCATACACGTCCCCACCGAGGGGCACGAGCTTACTTATTAAAAATATATATATAGTTACTACCAATTAAAAAAATTATAAACAAATCAAAATAATCGATCAAAAAGGCGATCTAAGCCGCTTGCTAGTTTTATAAATTTTTAAACTTAATATTTATTAAGATGAATATTTCTAATTCTGTGTCACATCCTGTATCTTGGTAATGTACGTCTATATGTGCCGGTTACAAAAGTACGTATGTGCCGGATATCCGTACGATTTCAGGAAATGGAAATATGTGATTAGAAAGTGTTTTCGGGAGTGTGTTTCAATGTTGTGTCATTGACGATTTTCTTTTTGTGTTTCTTTGTTTAATGATTCCATTTCGAGGATAAACTCTGCTTGCTTTTTGTTGACACTTGTCAATTGTCAATTGTCAGAACGGGCTGGTTTCCGCAACTCGACGTCTAATGCGCCTATTTTGCGTGTGGGTGGGAATGCAGTGTCATTCGAGCCAACCCAACTCCTCCAGGAAACCCAGCAGGCCCTTTATGTTACCGGTTATCCCTGGAAGGTCCCTCGCTTGAACAAGGTGTTTAGCCCTGTAGTCCGCCACTCCCGTGCACTCCATGAGGACGTGAGCAGCCGTTTCTTCTGCCTCCAAGCAGGCAAAGGGGGCTGTCAGTAACACCTAAGACATATAGATAGATGTTTGTTAAAAGAACCATGACCAGTTAATGCTGCAGTCACCAATCGCAAGCGTGCTTTACTTAGCCGAATCAAGGTCTTAGCGAGCCTGGCACTGGGCGACGGCAAGGCCTGCTTCGCCTGTCTACACTCTTCATGGTTCATCCAAAGAATGGCATGTTCGTTTCTAGTTGATTCTCTAAGTATGTACATACCATCCTTTGTTGACACTCACATAAATGTGTTTTTAACTATGGTAAGTGACATTATTGCGTTTTTTTTTTGCAGTAATAATACCCTTTTCGCTTTAGATGTTTTCATGCCAAATTCCAAGTTTTTAATGGAGCCGTTGAGCCGTGAAATAAAAACAATGGGAGATTTTCCGACAGCCAATTTAAAAAAAATAAGTAGTTCATAAATCTTCGATAGATGGCGTTGACGATTCGTGGATCCGAAGAAATCTGGCGAGTCAACCAGGGCCATAAAACAATTAAAAAAAAAAGAATCCACGGAGTACACCTGGCGCAATCTATCGTCCTAATTTAATTAGAACTATTATTTTTACTATAGTGATATACCTTGTTAGGTATGTGTTCATACCTATACGTCTCAGCCTCGTTGGTTAATGCCGGCAGTAAATACTTATAGAATTGTCGGGTTTATTTGAATTTAGAAGAAACAAATATGTTTCGAACGCTCAAGAACTGATTCTATTGTAGACTGTCCTCACGAATGCTTGTGTTTTGAGGAGATAAAAATATAAAATTAATTGTCCTTCTTGCAACTAATCTAATCATTTATGATACCGCCTCCACCCTTTTCGCATACCTATAGACACGAAACCTTATATTTCATCCTTTACACATTTCCTCTTTGTTACTTTTGAACTGTACCCATATTTGAATTGGCCAATTCCAAAAAAGTCTATTCCCTGTTGTTCCGCCCAAATGCTCCCGGTCTCGTTACGCATCATTGTGGGGACCAATCATTATTGGGCTTTTCCATTGGTCTAACCGTCTGTATAAACATGTATACTCGACCAATAGGTCTCGATTTATTAAAAACGACAAGAATAATTTTAAGAAACAAGCTGTCCGCCTTGAGATTGCGATTCTTAATGTCAATATAAGTATAAGCTACTTGTGTTATTTCTGTGATTGATTTTTTTACTAATCAAGTTACATCCAAATCCTTTCAGTCATTCAGATGTATAAAATTAACTTTCACGTTTATAATAATTATTAAGTAAAAAATATTTATTAACAACACGTTTTTACGCACTAAAAAGTATAAAATAATTTTTATTGAGATTTTTATTGGTGTAGTACTCTTGTAGGACTTAAAACGAAAAACGTGGGGTGCATGGAGTAGATTTTGAAGCATAACCGTGTTTTTCAAAAAACTATAGATTAGAATTTAGCCTGCTTTAGTTTCAGTTTTTTGGGCATCTATTGGAGAATATTTAGTATTGATTACATTCGCTGGAAAAGTCACTGATTTTATTTTCTGTACCACAAAGGGGTTTTGGAGGAGAAGCCCCGAGGTTCCCAAAAGTTGTTGAAATCCTTGGTTAGGAGCCCCGTTTCCTGAATAATACGTTTGAAGTATAGCATGCGTGAAATCACTGACCAGACGTCGGAGGATGGACGTTTCACTTGCCATTTCTGCGATTTTCTTTTCCGTCATCTCTTTAAAGTTTCCATATTGTGCCAGTGTCGTTGATATTTCTGTAACTTGATTGACAAGAATAAGTTTGTCGGCATGAAATCGAGCCCCCATTTCTTCTATTTGGTTTATTTGAGTCTCCATATTTTGTGTATTTTTGAGGTGAAGTGCAAAGTTCTTCAGCATTCGTTCTAATTTGTTTTCAATCTCTAGTTTTGCCTTTTCATAGTATTGAAAAGTTAATACGTCTGCAGGGTTATCAATGAACTTTACTAATGCTTTTAAAAACAACATCAAGTACCAAAATTTATTTTCTTTTACGTCACTAAGATCCCACAGGATAAAATCGAACGCGTAAGAAATATCAGATCCATAATAATCCCAAAAAATATAGAAGTTGTCATTGTTTTTTGGTTTAGGTTTGCCGTAACAATTGTTAGGGTATGGCCTCATAAAATCAGTGTTACTCCTGATAATATCCAAACAATCCTCGTGTTTTAAGTTAATTCTCTCCGGAGCTGGCCTGTTAATATAGTTCGATAAGTCGTCAAAGGTTCGTCTGGTTTTTTCAAAACTAATCCCAGGAATACACGATAATTCCTCGTACCATTTGTCCTTCAAAACGTTACAGCTTATTTTTTCTATATCCAAATCATTAAAATTACCATCGCTTCGACGAATTTCTGTTTCTTGATCATGTTTGCTATCATGTTGGCTTGCTATTGATCGCAATGTAGAGGCTGGAAGATTATGGAATAGTCCAGCTTCGGACATAGCCACCACTAACACCATCAGCATTAAAATTGTTGCTGTTGAATACATATTTATCTCTGCTGCCCAAAATTTAGAGACGTTCTACTCAAAGTAAATCTGAGATGTTCTTCACTTCACTTATAGTTTTACACTTAATCATTGATTATTTTCGCTTCTATTACCACTGTTTGTACTTAAATTGAATTTTGAGTTTTTATAAACAATTAATAAATCTATGCCCATCTACTTGTGTTTGTTTATGCAAATAATACCATGAGCATAGGTCACTTAGTATAAATATTAGCCAAGCAGGTACATTTTGTTGATTGTACAAGCGTTGGTGTTGGCTTCAAGGCGTAAAGTGAAAAATCATTGTTTAGAAATTTCACTGGTTTGTTTAATAACTTCCTTTCTCCATATTTAGGTACAGTTACGTTATAACTAAACGTCTTTGAAGGTTTTGTCCTACGGCCTACCTACACTTTTCTTTTTCTTTCTGGCAGCTATTAATCAAGCCTTCAAAAATCGACAGTTCACTTCAATTTAAACTTCGTGTAAATTTGATAAGCCTCGTAAAGTGTCAGGTTGCCAAGATATAGACCACCAGTCGTACAAATGGCGCCAAATATGAAAACAGAATCCACAATCCACACAAAAATCATCAAAGCCCTTTGTTTGCGATAACAATCTCGTTTTTTTATCTGCATAAAAAATTGCTTTAACGTCTCTTTCACAAAAGGATAGTTTTTTAACTCGATTGGGTTGATTTGTTGTTGATTCAATTTCTTCAAGTCTTGATTCAAGTCTTTTTTTTATTATTACCGTCTTTTTTTAACAGCTACCTTCCAAAATTAAGACTGGTCGTTTTGTAGCATCCACAATTGACGCCGATTGTCATTATTATTATTGTGTAACCCGCGCTGTCTCACTGCTGAGCAAAGGCATTCCCTTCCTTCTTTCATCTAATGCTTTCCCTAGTGAACTCCCAGCAGTCGTTGCGGTGGGCTTCGAGATTTGTAGGAAAAGTTATGTTACTGCATTATTTTGATAGTATTATCCACTTTATAAAAAAACAGCACGAAGGGACCATAAACGGCACTCAGTATTAAAATGGTAAACTCAATAATTAACAAAAGAATAAAATAAAATTGCTTACGTAACTTGACCACAAGTTGTGTCACAAGTAGCAAAATCCACTCTTATCGCAAATGACGACCAACAGCTGCAAGCGCTGAGAAGCAAAAAAATCAAAGCGCGTGTCGCACTCCTTTTATATAGATTAGTGGGGAAAAATTACAATTCTTTAACATCGGAAATACCAGTCCGAATAGCAGGTGCTGAAGTAGCCTTTGGGAGGCTAGAAACACAATATGTTTGGAACTCACATGACCTTAAACTGCAAACTAAAATTTTAGTATACAAAGCGATTGTTTTGCCTAAATTTCTGTATGCTGCAGAAATTTGGTGCTGCTATGAAAAAGATATCACCGCCTGACACCTTCCATCTGAGATGGCTATGATCCATACGGCCTCAGAGCCCACCAAACAAACTACCTGGATTAAAATGTAAGAGTCGCCGTCGTCGTCGTCGTCGTTGCAGACGATATGATGATGATGATAATCGCTTCGTATACTCTTGATATACATACCTATTAAGATCATCTCGATTCGAACTCGATTCTTTGATATAGGCGTTTTTGCGCGAGAAAAGAGCAAAAATGGTCATGTACGTGTTTCATATTGTTGTATATTCATTTTTCGTGAAAACATGGACTTGGCCCTTATTCTAGAAAGTGATGTCAGTCAGATTTGGCAGAATGGGCTGGTTCCCTTTGCCTTTCCCATAAACCCTGCGTTCCGAGACTCACTGAAATCGATTAAAGCACCCGTAATCGCGTTCCGAATTACTTTCAGCAAGCAAAACTCATACTTTTTTTTTTGCTTTTCTAATCGCTGACAGCGCTGATAGCCTGATTCGGAATGCGCCCAAAGTAAACAAAAAAAAACATTGACATGGCTGTCTAGTGTAGTGATGTAAAGTCTGTCGGTATTTTTTGGATATGCGAAAATACATCAAAATGTTTGAGATTAATATGTTTAAACCTGGTTAATTCGTCCAAAGGAGCACACATATCACAAACTAACAATAAAATATCTAAGTGCTTATTACTTTCGTCAGAATGTATTTGGCAACAATAGTTTGGGCATTATCAATCGATTAAAAGTCTTACAAAACTTTTTTTTTTACATTTATTTTGTTACCCAAGTTTTACCCACTCTTTTATACGATAGGTATAAAGTATAGGCAGCAAAATTTTGTATGTTATTTCAAAATCTATGGTATTTTTTTTTGTGTGCCTGTTCAAGTCCATTTTGGTAGCCCCCCTTTCGTCAGTTGCGAATATGGTTTCTTAAGAATAGAATAATATTTTGAGAATAATTATTTTATTTTATTTTTATTTTACAGGAAAACCAACAGTCAATAAAGTTGAACAGATTACAAATTATAAATTTAAACTGGGATTGGGGTTATGATAATTTGTAACTGTGGTGTTTTGTGCTAATGCCAATTGCATGTTAATTAGCAATCTAGATACTGTGAGTCGAACTCATCCAGAGTCTGATGTTGGGACCTGAAGGTGGCTTATCTACAAAACCCCATCGTATTTAAGTTTTATCAATAATCTATCTTGTTTGTTTGAATTCAATTTTGTAATCTATTTTTCTACCACTTACTTAAGTTTTTAAAGATCCAGCAACCATACTACGATGATCCTTTTTATAGAAGTGTGACATTACCTGAAAAATAAAAACATTATAATAAAAAAAAATTCAGTCGTTTTTACAACCGCACCTAAGCATTAATTAAAATTTCATCTCAAACATGTGCAAATTTTTCGATGTATGTGCAAAAAAGGGGTTGGTTTTATTTTATCTTCAATTATTATTATTTTTTTGTCATTAGAGCATCGATGGTGTAGTGGCAAGGACCGCTGCCTTTCGTCTGGAAGATGCCAGTTCAAGCTCCACCACGTTACAATGTATTCTCGAGTTTAAAAATTTCAACGCTCGGTGAAGGTTAACATCGTACAAAAGGCCGAAGAAATTCGAAGGTTATGTGTGAAGTTAACCAACCCATAGGACCAGCTTGGTCAACTCAAGCCTGGTCGCCCTTCTTATACGGGTCTTCAGGGTAGAAGTAGTGTATATTATAGTCTTTTCATCTCTCAGCATCTGACAATGGCTGACGTGTCTTCGTTTTAATTTTTGTATTATTTATTTATTGAAGTGTTTAGTGTTAATCCCGATTATAGTCCCGAAACATTCACTGGATAATAATATTTCGATATTATTATCCAGTGAATGTTTCGGGACCGACTATAAACTTTTATAGAACAATTGCTTTGCAGTTTGGCGGAATCTATGATAATTTAATTCACTATTAAAAATAACTGAATAAACGATTTATTTATTTATTTATAAAAAGTACTTGTGCAAGTAAGAAATTTGGTACTACAAATATCATATCAATTTGGAAATATTTTGATGTTGACTGTCTTAAACAGGTACATAAGTAGTATTGGACAACTACGGAACCCTACACTTTGCGTGGCCCGACACGTGCTTGGCCGGTTATTTAGATATACGTTGTATAGTAATGACGGAATGACGGGATCTCACTGGATGAGGCTGGCACAGGACCGTGAGAATTGGCGCTATAGAGAAGAGGCCTATACCCAGCAGTGGGTTGATGTGGGCTGAGTATGATGATGATGATGAATGTATAGTAATTATATAGAACAGTCAGAATCAAACCCAGAACCTCCATTTCAAACAAAGCAACCATTACATTCACGACACTCTTAAATACTTAGATCCTCCCAATAAAAACACAATTTATCATTCTTACTCCACACAAGTATCGAACTTGGGACCCTCCGGCAGCGTTGTCAAAATCGAATTTATCTAACCTTCCTTATCGGTTTGACAGTAACGACCAATCGTCTCCCCTACAGGAGCGATAGTGCTTAAGAATTGATGTTTTGCTTCGCTGCTTGGTAGCTTGAAAATTTACTGGAAAGGGGCAGTTATTATTTGCAAGATATTTTTTATCTAATACTAGAACTCCGAGAGCATCGGTGGTCTAGTGGCTTGAGCCGGTGCCTCCAGTCCGAGAGACGCGGGTTCGATCTCCACCATGTACCAATGTGTTTTGGAATTTCGAATTCGTTTATTCGATGCACTTACGGTGAAGGAAAACATAACATCGTTATGAAACTTGCACACTCCTGCGAAGAGATTTGTTGTATATAGGTCTTTCTTTCTTTTCGTGTCGATGGGGGTTGAACCAGTCCAACCCAAAAATTGGCTAGAGCTACTGCCTTATCATTGGCCTCATTTAGATCTTGTATAGAGCAAGAAACAGGGCAGTTAGGGCAAGACAACAGGTGTTCCATAGCTTGCGTGTCGCCGCAGTCACACTGATCGTCATCAGTGAAGCCCCACCTTTGCGATTTGCGCTACATCTACCCACACCCACGCGAATTCGATTGAGTGCCCTCCAGGTCGCCCAAGGTAGCTGATGGCCTGGAGGGAGGTGTTCCGCAGGCGGGATGTGGGTGTCCGTTTGAGGAAAACCTTTCAGCCCAAAGCTGAAGTCTGAAGTCTAGGTATATTATGAGCTGTTATGAGGTCGGTTGTCGACCTTACCACCCACACGACGATGATGATGATGATGATTAATTCACCCTTATTCAGGACATGCTTGAGCCCTTTGGTAGCGACGTAGAGTGACGATAACTAAATATAATTTATAACAATAAAGAAAGTTACGATTGTTCAACTCTCTTTCGTAAAGATCCGGGTTTGAATCCCGGTGGGAACGACTAAAAACAAAATCAGTTTGTGAGACGTCAGTTTAGTTGCGACATTACAACTAGTGGCTCCGTGAGCTCAACCCCCATAACTCCGTCATTTTTTTAAATTTCCAAATACTGACTCGACAAAAAAAAATTATTAACTTATTGAACCTGCTCACAAAATTTCACGAGAATCGGTTGAGAAACGCGATCTGTTGAGTGGAACAAACACACACACACACACACACACACACACACACACACACACACACACACACACACACACAAACAGACATACAAAAGCAATTTTGTCCAAGCTGAAGCAGAGACGCTTCGCTCGCTCGGTCAATAAAATTATACTGATTCCTGGCCGTGCGAAATATAAGATTATTATAATGCTTCTGAGGGCATGTTAAGGAACATCTCTATCTATGGAACAAAAGATTTATGATAAAGATGATGATGATGGCTTATCACCATAATTACAAATTACGAAGAATTGGTTATTATTCATCTCGTTCACCCATCCTTCCATTCTCAACTGATACGGAAATCACCAATTATTTTCAGTCATCATTTTTCCCTACGCCATTTTTCATTGCCTTAATGTATTTTGCTTTTGAGCATAAATATTGGTAGCGGAGGAAATTTTAAACAAACCAACGGATTTGGTTTTATGTCGTATTTATTAACTTAGTCATTTTATTTTTGAGGGATTGGAAGAAAATAAATGGATAAAAAATACATTAATTTAAATGCCTACACACGTACCATACAGACACATTCTGTTAATCCCTTTAACATATTGTACAATAGCGGTCCGCCCGCGGCTACGCTCGCGTTGTGTAAGATTTTCCCGTGGGAAAAGAAATTTCCCCGTAAAAAGTAACCTATGTGTTATTCCAGAGTAAAAACTATCTCTATTCCAAATTTCATCCCAATCCGTTCAGTAGTTTTTGCGTGAAAGAGTAACAAACATCCATCCATACATCCATACTAACCAATTTTCACGTTTATAATAATAGTAAGGATTATGTAAGCCATTTAAGGTATAAACATTATGTGTGCGGCTGTTGACATTATGTCTTGGCGAGGTTAATCTTAAAGAACGTATTAAGATGATCTTATAAATAATGTTTAATTTTACTTCTATTATTTGATAGTACCAGATTCCATGGCCTGTAACATTTTTTTAGCCATTTTTCATGTATTAGGGAGGCTCGAACAATTGGGCACAAATTGTAAGCGAAATTTTCAGGACTTTTTTAAAAATTCAATTTCGAGGTACACCATAAATATATTCAATCTTTTCATTACGTAAATTGAATACAGTTTACTCATTTTAGGTAAGGTTAAGTTCACAGATAAGTAGATAGAGCGATGGGTTGAGCTTAGGTAAACTTTAGTTTGTTGTGAC
Source organism: Carpatolechia fugitivella (assembly GCA_951230895.1). Classification (NCBI taxonomy): domain Eukaryota; kingdom Metazoa; phylum Arthropoda; class Insecta; order Lepidoptera; family Gelechiidae; genus Carpatolechia; species Carpatolechia fugitivella. The sequence goes on from OX579670.1 coordinate 1,455,350, forward strand.
TGGTCACGACAGATCGACGACGATGACCGACGACAACTGACGACACTCGAAAATGTGATCATTACTGCCAAAAAACAGTACGCGAAGTGACTCATTTTTGGACGAAACATTGCCCCATACAAAACAGCGGCCGGCAATGTGCCCTCAAACGGCCTAGGCCGGCAAAGTAACTTTCGTCTATAAATTTCGATGTTTTTGAGTCTTTTTTTTGCTCTTATGTTCTAAATTCAAATTTTATATGAATCGTACAAGAATCGTAGGCATTGGAGTTGGCTGTATGCTCTGTATGACACTGGCATAGAACAAAAAAAGAAAAGCGCGCAATATGAATTATTACTACATTATACTTACATTATATTATTACATTATTACATTATATTATTTACTTTACATTTTACTTCAATGGCAATATGGCAGTTTTTAATTTTCATCTCTTAATTTTATCGTACTATTTTGTTACTTATTTTTCATGATGGAGTTAACTAATCATTGAATTAGGGCAATATTACGACAATGAATGGTTCAAGTAGTCGAAGTAGAGGTTAAAGTGATAAAGGTTAGAATTTATAAATAAGTCTTAGAAATAAGAATGTAACTTTTGCAATAGATTTTTCCCGTACAAACTATGCCAGTAACAGATTTGTCATTAGAGCCACAAATACTTATAATAATAAATATAATGGAGTTGATATTTTCCAAAATAGTTACCTTAAATTCAAAAACTTATTAAAATGTTCATAATTTTCCAACGACTCTGCATCAATTTAATGTTAATAATATATGGTATAAAGCTATATATGTTACTTAAGTCTTACATAAGCCAACAAAGTTTCCACTTAACAATAATCAACAAAGCCTTATTATTAAGTGGAAACTTTGTTGGCTTATGCATTTTTTTACTGTATATCTTTATTGTACTAAATTAAGGCTGTTTATTTCCCTAAAATAAACAAATAAAATAAACAAATAAGTTTAGTACGATACGAGTACACATCCAAATCCAAGGTTCTTATAAGGTATTTTTTTTAGTGTTTTGTAATTTCCTCGCATATTTCAGAGAAAAGCACTATACACTTATACCAGGCCTCGGCCGCAATAACTCTTGCTGGACTCGTACACAATAAAAGTCCTCGCCTGTGGCTCGGACTTTAAACGTGCCCTCGTCCAACAATAACTAATTTTGCGGCCGCGGCAGTAATGTACTATTTCAAATTTAGAATATTAGTGTGATATGATGATAGTACCAGCACTGTAATTATTTCAATCAGTACCGTCTGAGTGACTCTCTCCTTATAATATTTATATAGATAATTAAAACATGAATAGAATAACACAATAAATATTTAACGTACAAGTATCTCCCTACTTAACGACATAGTGATGACAACATCCAGATCTAAACTTCATCTACACCCCACGTGTACAGGGGACTGACTGGATAAAAGGGTTGTAGGTACATTGTCGACATAACGTTCACCCCTTTATTCAACCATAAAATATATGTACTTATGGTATTTTTATATAATCTGCGGGCTGATTTAAAAAAAAAAAAAAATGGAATGGAATATTTTGTGTTTTCCGTGAATTTAAACAACGTTCCCTAGGATACATTAGATGTAAAATTTCAAAACAATATACACACATTTTAATGGTCAAGAATTTGCTACTCATTACGGAAGTTCCGAGTTTGATTTCCAGTGGGAACATGTTAAGAAAACATCTATTTGTGAGACTTTCCCCAGTCTGGTTAGGACATTGCGGGCTGAATCACCTGATAGTATGAAACGAAATATGATTCCGCGATTCGGAAGGCACGTTAAGCCGTTCACGGCTAATATCTAGTCGTCACACGAGCCACGACAGTGGCCTTTGACGGCTCTACGCCGTGAAATTTACATCGTTTTATTCCCGCCGCGCCGTGTAGTGATAGTAACTCGTCAAACAGAACAACTTTTCACGAAAAAAAATACTCCTGCGACTAACAAATTTTTGATCTCTCCATACAGAGTGAGACTTCTGACCGACCAATTTTATATGGAGAGCACAAAAATATTTTTGTCGCAGGAATTATTTTTTTTTCGTGAAAAGGTTGTTCAGTTTGACGGGTACTATCACTACACGGCGGGAATAAAACGATGTAAATTTCATGCTGTACGAGTATAACACTGACACCAGTTTTTTCGACATTACAACCCATGATAATGAAGAAGAAATACTTATATAAAAGAGACAGGGAGAATTATTTTCTTTCTCTCTTTCACAGACTGACAAAGTTTGTAAGAATGTACGAGTATGTATGAATGGATGTTTGTTACTCTTTCACGCAAAAACTACTTAACGGACTGGGATGAAATTTGGAATAGAGATAGTTTGTACCCTGGATTAAAACATGGGATACTTTGTACGAGAAAAAGTTTTATTCCCACGGGAAAATCTTACACAACGTGAGCGTAGCCGCGGGCGGATCGCTAGTTTTAAATAAAAATATTTGTCTTCCAAATACAAAAGCCCAAAAAGTAAAAAAAAACACACGCGCTACTTCGAAACCCCCTGGGAGCATTCATTTGATGTTGATGAGTAAAAGCATCAGCTAAATACCTTGGGGTTACATTGTAACCGACTCGTTCTGTGGGGAACAGATTTTATTAAATTTTCATGCCGTATTATGAATTTATTATTAAAAATTAACTTAATTATTTATGCATGAGTGAGTGCCGTGTGGTGACGGCAGAATAGAATACATTTGTCACCAACCCCTACTCTTCCCGTGGGTGTCGTAAGAGGCGACTTAGGGACCACACATTGAACAGGGAACGGGCAGCAGCGCTCTCTGATACAGTAACCTTTTAATCTGCGATCTCCAACCCGCCTGCCAAGCGTGGAGATTATGCCAAAACCCTCCACTTAAGTGGAGGAGGCTCATATAGTCCAGCAGTGGACTGTAACGGGCCATTGATTGATTGATTGAGTACGTATTAAAAAAGGTATTGTAAGGTTTTCTCCCTAGAATATTGAATAATTACAGCAATAATTAAAGCTTTTTTGTTGTGTTTATATATTTGCTTTAAAATGTCGTATCGTAATGAGATATTTGATGTAACCCTTAATTTTTAACTTAGTTTTTTTACAAGTCGTAAAAATATGCGTTACTTTTTTTTTAAGTTCTTTTCTGTCACTTTTTAAGAAACGAATGTGTCAGTCAACTAAAACCCTTTTTTACTGGGCAAATAATATAGGCAAAATCTAACCATGCAGTAATAGGGCCATCAACGTAGTAATGAAGATATTTTTCAACACCCTACCCCCAGTCCCAAGTTCGTTTCCCGGGTGAAGCAGACTGAGACAATTTGATTTGATGGACCTCGTATAATCTTTAGGGGGGACATACTGGGTCTTATTACACAATTTTGAGGTTGTTAAAGCGAGATTTAAAGATCGAATTTATAAGCAGTCTATTAACTTACTAATGTAGTTTAAGTATTAACTATTTTCCTAAAGATTAAATTGATTTTTCTGAATTAAATTATTATTAATAGATTGAAATTAGCTGATTAAAATACGACTAAGTAAAGTAACATCTGTAGGGCTTATCTATAATTATTATTATTTACTTAGGATTTTTTTTAAACCTATAACAGACTTAAAGCCACAGAAAGTTGCCAAAAATGATAATAACAAAATCATCAGTTTATATTCTCAACTAGGAATATTTATGTATTTTTATGTTAGTACAACTTTATAAAAAAAAACAAAGAAGCAAAAAACATTTTGCAGCGAATATTTTATTTTTAAAATTACGAAACGAGGTACTACAAGTACTACAAGATGGTACCTATATAGCCTTATTTTTTGCCTCTTATAGTTTATTTAATAGCTCCCTCTTAAGTCAACAATTTCATGAGCCCCTTTATAAATAGAGTCTTATTTGAGCAGGGGAGAAAGCTTTGACAAATAGCAAGCCGTAACACGTTGGGACATGTTAAGATAAGTAGGAACAGGAGGGGACGAGTGCGGAAAAGTCAATATCATACGTGACACGTGAATAGCAAAGCGGATTTTCCTTGCTTCAAAGAGCACGTTGACGTTTTTGTTCGTCGTGTGGGATGTAAGGTCGACAACCGACCCCACAAACCCTGGTGTCAGTGTTATAGAGCCACCAAAGGCCACATAGCTCGTGTAACGACTAAGTTTAGACTAAGTGTCTTCCGAAGCACGGAATCATTTTACAAGCTTTTATTTCACTTGCACTGTATGTGGGTGGGCGTGTGGGTATGTTCGGGCGGAATTTTGCAACTCAATTTTGAAGCACTTGCTGCCATTGGATTTACTGCGATGACAATGCAATATTATGGTACCATAGAACTGGTCTGATGATGGAGACGGAAGGTGGCCATAGGAACTCCTCTAATACACAACACAGCCTAGTCGTGTTTGGGTTCGTTGGATTTGTCTTCACAAGATCTTTAGTTATACGTGATGTCCAGGGTCTCATGATGGAGCCGGAAGGTGGCCATAGGAACTCCTTAAATACACACCAAAACCTAGTCGTGTTTGGGCTCGTTGGATTTGTCTTAACAAGGATACTCCACTCCACGGCTTTAAAAGCTTGTTTAAAAAGGATTTTAAGCTGTTGATGATTCCACTTTAGCAACTGCAAACAACTCAAAGTTTTAATACCTTCAGCCCTTATAAGTTTCTAACAAGTTTCATAGGAGGCTCCTATTAATAGACTTGTCTTAAGTAGCGACTGTTTTTGATAACTTCGGTGCCTGAACTTGCAAGCTTGAGAAGTTACAAGATTTCAGAACGTATGCTTGCACGGGAAGATGAAGTTATAAGTTCTTTGTTTTACTTCATAAGAGAAATTATGCAGTTTGAAAATAGAACTTCTGGAATTTTCGATTTCAGAGTGCGAGAAAACCGCAGCGTATTCTACCATACTTTATTTGTTTTTAAATCAATTGTAATTTGTTGTTATTGTATCTATCTACACACATGACATACACAGTAGATGTTGTACAGAGACACTTCGTTATTATTTCGTAATTAGAATCCCATTTTAGATAATCAAACTGTAAATTTCTAAAAGAACTTAGGTAACTCTCACAATGTGGGTTGGATCAGCTACTAGACGATCGTTGGCCAATTTTTAGTTATTTTAGAGATTAGATTTTCAGTTACAATTTGGTGCCGTAAAACCACGCTCATATCCCCGAAGGGGTGAGCAGATCTTTAGTCCAAAGGAGCAAACAGTGATAAACCTAAACATAGATCACACAGCTATGTTTAGGTTTACCACTATTTTTGGGTTAAGATGCGGCATTTACGCATCTTAACCCAGATATATACGTTTTTTACAGATAATGACAGATTGCTAGCCTGTCACATATCTGATGCTAAACCCAAATTTCACGACATAGACAAAGACTAAATCTTCTTCTTCTTTTTCTCCATCGTGTGGGTTGTAAGGTCTACAAACGACCTCACAAACCCTAGTGTCAGTGTTATAGAGCCGCCAAACGCCACTGACATGGCTCGTGTAACGACTAAATAGTAGCCGGGGCCGAAGCGGAATCATCTTTCTTTTCGGACAATCAAGTGATTGGGAAAAATCTCACAAAGATATTTTTTCTTGACAGTGTACCCACCGGGAATCGAACCCGGAACCTCCGTAATGAGCTTCGAAATCTCGACCACTCGGCCATGAAGACTGTATAACATCCCTATTTCAACTACGTTAAGGGTAAACAGTTGTTTTTTCATCCTAATACCCGTAGTTCAAATCCAACCTGACTTTGAAGGTCTCGTATGTCGTAATACGAACCGGTAATGCGTTTAGTCGCATTGATTGATGACAACTGGGGGAGGGTCCGAAAACTGTCGCGTACACCCTACAACTACATAGGTATACCTACAACGTGATAGCTGAATAACGCTAAATCTCTCAAATGTAATAAAAAACAGAATGAAAATTAAAATTAAAAAAATAAAGAAAGAAATGAAAAAAACAGAAAGAAATGAAAAATGAAAATTGAAAAATTTTGTCGATCTTGGACAGGACCCTGCATCTCCTTGGCTATCCGGGCCAGAAACCAGCGCATTACCAATTATGCCACCAAGCTCTGTGAAAGGTCGACGAAATTTGACACACTGCTTTTTATTTACGGATAACCAAGGAGATGCAGGTTCGAGTCCTGTCCAAATGCGACAAAATTTTTCATTTTCTGCTTTATAATTATTTGATATTTCTATCTGTAACAATAATAATCTATCTCTCGAATGGTTGTTCTTTTCAGCTCGTGAAGTTGAACATATTCTAAAAAATTTTCAAAAACTCAAAGAAAAATCATTACTTTTCATAGGTAGGTACTGATCGGGTTGTAATTTGTATGAAAATTCTAGAAGTGAATAATGTCATCAATGATTGTTTTTATAACTGTGGATTTATGACTATCTTGAGACACAGTACGTAAACATTGATAATGGTACAAATCTAACAAAATATCAAACAAAAGCGTCGATACTGCGATTTTTTTAGTATTATTTAAATAATATATTGTCGTTTTAGTATCGAATGGTCGCAAACGTAAAAGGTCGATAATAGTAACTCGTCCAAATTGCAAGTGGTCTAAACTATTCTTTTGTCTATTCCCACAACGGGTCTAACTCTTACAACATCAATGTGTAGGCTAGAGAAGATACAGGATTTTACTTCTAGAAATGACAAAAAGAGGCCACTCTGAGTGTATCAAAAAAACATACACAACCTTACTTCAACTATTCTTGTATAACCCGTGAGAATAGATCTGAAAATGTCGTCCGCTCGCATGCTAACTCGCTCACAATCTATCGCTGTCTATACTCACACAGTGAAGTACGCGCTGTAAAAAAAATAATGACAAAAATCAGTATTCGCAAACAATGATAATTGTCATTGATCTTGATAACATTCTTCCGGAAATCGTACATAATAATGTAAAATAGATAATTTTAAACTTATCCCATATTATTTTTTCTTATATTTACCCTTGCTCCTTATTTATTTCATTAATATGTTTTGTCAATATTTTTAGTATTATTAATTAATAATAAAAAACCCGCCCCGTCCCGTTTTAAACCATAATAATATTAAAAAAAAAATATAACAAAAAAGGTCAGTAGGAAAAATAAAAATCGATTTCGAGAACTTGTTTTGCCAACCGTACCATAAGTACCCGCCGCCATTTTCAGATCTATTCTTTATCTGCATGGTTTATATGCTATCTGTGTAATGTTCATTGAGCTGTCAACGTCCATTTTTAATTCTGTCTCAAGGAAACTCAAGATGGCGCCTTCCTTGACCGCTGACACGGATGAACTTCTTAACCGTCTTCCAAAGACTCAGTGAACTGTAAAAGATAAAACATGAGTCTATAATTTTCTTTTTTATATGTCTTCGGGATTTGCTTAATTCAGTGGTCTTCAGGTATCACTCACACATGTGAATGTGTCATACTCATAGCACTCACTAAATTCAAATTCAACATTTTTTTTTTCTAAAGGTCCATAGTGTTTGGACACAAGCTGTTTTGTCCATCTATAGGCATATAATTCACAAAAATAAACAGAAATTCAGAAAATTTCACTGTTCATTTTTAGTTTTGAGTCAAGATCTTTTTATTATTTATCAAAGTTGAAACTTGAAGTAAGCAATTTATTGATGTATGCAAATTAGTTTTTGGCGAAAAGGGCTTTAACGATTACAAAGATATCTTTGTATAAACTTTTACTTTTTAAGTTTATTCGAAAAGGTGGCATTGCGGAATAAATCCTTCAAATAACCCAAAAAAAAAACTCCAAAATCGAAAACTAGTCTCTTAACGATATCTCATGGCATATTTCGATAAAAGATACCGAGCATAGCTCTGTCGTCCAGGCACCACCTAAAAGAGGTCGAAAAGATAACCAGACATTTAACCAGAGGATGTCATATGGAAGTAATAGAACGCCTAGAGACATTATAGTACAAAACGCAGCAATTTTGCGACACTCCGCCTTCCCCCATCCCTCTATCTCTATAACTCTACACAACCCTCAGTATCGCCCAATTCAACATACATCGCTCGCCCACTAAGACGCATAATTCAAGTAATAGTTTCGAACGAGAAATGGATTAATAAGAAGGAGATAAAAAAGACGGAATTGAATGCTGATGTGGCTGTTTCAAGATACTATTGTAGTGATAAATGTATTTTTTTCTGTAGGAATGTGATAGCGTTGGCGGAAGATTTTTGTGTTTAGGGTTCAATTTGTGGTTTAGTAAATAAATGTAAAATAATAGACCATTGTTTTATTTTTTTATCGT